>UELX01000246.1:0-97452 GCA_900480035.1 Eupelmus urozonus | reverse complement strand
GCGATGGCCGGGAATCGAACCCGGATCAACTGCTTGGAAGGCAACTATGCTGACCATTACACCACCATCGCACTACGCTCAGGTTACTCTAATTTTGAAAGTTGTAAATATTATTATTTGAATTAGCATATTTTAGCAAAATTTAAACATATTTTGAAAAAATAATTATTCGAATAAAATGTTATATAAACATTAAATTATTTTTTTATGATATTTTTAATTTCAATTTTTATAAATTAATTGGTTTTATATTAATCAACAATACATATGCACAATACATATGCAAATTCTTAAATATATTTGTGAACAAAAACAAATTTTGATGAAACAACTCGTCAACTTAATTAATTTTGAATAAATAATCTGGGACCAAACTAGACGACTAAGATATTTTTAAAAGAAATTGATTTCTTAATTGAAAAACTATTGTACTTTGTATAGAAACTGTCATTTTCTAACAATAGTCCATGTTCCATATTTCTTTACGGTAATATTAATAATTATTATTTGGAAAAAGTAATTCAGCTTTAAGTAAACATAAGAAGGGTAATTAATACTTCCCAGCAGTTTTGTAGCAAAATCAAATTACTCCAAATAGATATGAATATAATCATCTCGATTAACGCAACCCGCTTCGCATTAACTATTTTCTTTCGCAACTACTTTCAACCATTTGATAATCACTTTTCCCCTAAATCTTCGAGCGACATAACTAAATTAATTCCAATTTCAATTACCGCATTTCACCGCGATCGCTCGATCGAACTTACCGCTTTAATAAAGTCTCCTGTCCATTGCTTCCTACAATACATTTTTCATCCCACCACCAACAACAACTTTCTATTCCAATCCATTTAAAAAAAATAAATCATCAGTACCACACCGTAGCGCCACGGTTTCACTCCTTGCCATTCGGCACGAAAGCCCAAGATCGACTTTTCTCCTTCGGCGCGCTCGCAAATTGATTTCGCTTATCACGCGATCTACGGCACAGACGGCCCCGGCGCGTTCGACGCATCGCTCACGCAGAAATCAATATAATGGCAGTTCGCGCGGGCGCGAGAACGAGAACGCAGACTCTCTTTCTGCCGCTCTCGATTGGGGCCCTGAATAATTTATGACCTGCAAGAGGATCTGCCGTTTTGATAAATGTTTCAGGCCTGCTAAGTGTGCGGCAGGCGCTAAGCTTTAACTCTCCGCCGGCAAGCTGGCTTTTATTTATATTAAAGATAGATCGAAGGCTTGAGGCGCCGGGGACTGAGAGAGGCTCGAGAAGCTTTTATTGGATGCGTGGGTGTCAATTGCCGGCGTGGGTGTTTTGTAGTGTTTGGATTTCGATGAGTGTTTCTTGATTGTAGCGCTGATTGGGTGCAACTGTAGTATTTGAGTTTTTGGTAGGTTATTGTTGATGATCTTTGAAATTGTTTGAATAGTTCGAGTTAATTTTAAATGTTTTAAATTGTTTAAATTTGAATTTTTATCTTAATAATAAATGAAATTAAATTACTTCTCTTTTCAAGAATGCCTTTAAAACGTACATTCATTTAGATTGGAAATATTCATTTTGCCCACAGATTTGATTAATAAGTAAATAATGTTGAGTTAATTAGTCTATAGTTTGAAATTCTCTAAATAATAAAGTATAATATGGAATTTATTATGAACCAGACTATTGAAGAAAATTATAAAAATTTGAATAATTTATTTTGTAGTTCATTAAAGCTATGTACTTGGAATAAAATTAACTCGGTCTTTGTTTACGCAACTCTATTTAATTAAAAATTTGCTGGAAATGGTCATTTGTTTCCACATTTATTTTTATATGCAGAAAAATGTTACAGACGTAATTTTATTACTTTTTTTTAACTAAAAAATTCAATTTAAACTCAAATTGTGTTTTGTTTACAAATGAAAATTTAAATAATTTTTCAAAATATCAGCTTTGGTATACAAAGTTCATATTTTTTTTCCTGTACTTTCCTATTCATACAAGTTACTGAAGCTAAATCATTATATGTATTATTAAAAGATGACTAAACAATCGCACTAACAAAAATCATCTCGGATTTTAATTGGGAGTATTACTTAAGAAATAGACGTAATCGAATGGCTATTACTGAAATTGTGATATGAACTAAATGTAAAATAATAATTTTTAATAAATTAATACGCCTAAAAGGAATGCGAAACACCCTCTAAAGCTTGTGCTCGTTTTTCCAACGAATCTGACTGGTATGCCTTATCAATAACCTTTCCAATTAAAAATCACCTCCCCTACAAAAATACATTCAATCCGCGCTAATTAATCCAATTAATCCTCGCCTCAACCAGCAAACCCCCCTATCACCACCATCCAAAAAAACCTTCATCCAACCCAACCACACAACGATGCAATCAATAAAAAAGCGATCTGACATAAAAGTGCAGAGGCGCGTGCAGCCAGTGAATCGATTCGCATAGAGGCAGCAGTAGTCGCCGCCGTAACAGCTGAGAGGAAAGAAACAGGTGAGAGAGCGCAGCTATAACGGCGAGGCCGAGCAACCGTTACGCGCGGGGGGGCTACTGCGTTTCTGGGTATCGACGAAAAAAGGGTCTGGCTCGAGCTCGAGTAAACGGAAGAAGAAGCGCGATTAGTGCGAGCGAGCGGCTATGTATGTACGTATGAGGCTGTACCGTTGGCTGGTGTGCTAGAGCGCAGGCACGCGTGTAGTATTTGTAAGAGCCGAGGGTGATTACGAGGCGCCAGATGCGTATTGTGATGGGGTAATGAGTAGTGAGCTGTTGGTTTTTGAGGAATAAGCGTGGGAGAGCCGAGGGCTGAGTGTTGGCTTATTTGTTGAAATGTTTTCTAGGAAGGTGAGGACTAACGGAGCTATGAGAGTTGAATTGGTTTAATTGAAGAAGTAAAGTTAATTAAGAATCTATGAGCTCGGCTGTGTTTTGTGATCACAAGATTGCTTTGTTATACATAATTCGGTTGATCAAAAAAATTTTCAATTTATTCGCAGCGATCGACCCTTTAAAAACCAACATTTCCACGAGAAAAATCCTCTCTCAACCACTCTCGAAGCCACCAGCTCATCCAGCATGCTCAACAAATCCCGATCCCCGCTGAAATCCACTCGCCTGGCTCCGATTCCGGAAGAGCGAGCCGCAGACAACCAGAAATGGATTATATCCGCGTCGCGCCAGCATAAAGGCACACATACAGGCGCACAGCCGCAGGTAGAAAGACACAGAAGGAAGCGAAGGGCGCACGCGAGGAAGAGAAGAGACAGAGAAAGAAAATGCGCTTGATTACTCGCGCTGCGTGCTCCGCGTCGGCGTATAATGTGTAATGCAATTTTACGACTGCCGCGGCACCGACTTTGTAATTCTCTGCGTGCGGCTCGTTCTTCAGATTTTGCAATTTTGCTTTGTGGATTTGAATAAGCTAATTCGAAATTCCGCGCCTTGGGGTTTTTGCGTGATTACATTTTGCATTATGTAAAATTAGAATCCCGGCGTTTTTTGTTGGCGTTATTTTATTTAATTCTGAATTCGAATAATGTCTCCTCTGACGCACCGCACCTCTGCGTAAAAGCTTTCCTCTCATCAACCCTAAAAGCAAAATAAGCTAAAAACCATTTACCAAAAATTCATCCAACGACAAAAATCAGCGCATCTCTCTGTACACTACAACCACCTCATTTTTCCTCGACGCCACATGCATCCCGCGTATAGCGGTACCACAGAGAGCGCATATCGGGCGCGAGCTTCGCGCAGCAGTGGCCCGTTATAGGCCGAGGCGGCGCACGGGGGTTCCCCCTGCTTTGTACGCGCGTGCGTACAGGTACATATAGGGCACAGAAGCCGACGCCCTGCGGGGATGTCGTCGCTCTTGTGCTGTTTTTCCGCGCCGCGGGCTTGCGCCTTTTTGTCCCTCAGGCTAATTACGAGCGTGTTGAGAGGAGAGCTGCTTGGATGTTGCGAATTGGCGACGCGCTTTTTTGGAGAAGGTATTGGTTTGGTTTGTTGGGTGGAGGATGCGTTTGGGATGGTGATAAATGCAGAAAGGTGGTTGTGGGAACGAGAATATTTATGCATTTTTATTTATGTGTGATTCGCAGAAATTGATATGCTAGAATTGAAATATTTTTATTTTTAAATCAGTTGAATAACATTTAAAAATACTGCATTTGTGTTATGAGAAAAATTATATTTGGATTCCATTTAGTTCCAAAATAAAACTAATGGACTCTAAAATTTTTCAATTGTTGAATGAATTTTGTTCCCTCTCAGTAAACATATTTCAGTATAATATAAAATGTTTTATATTTGTTTTAATTAACATTCTCCAAAGTTACTTTATTTAAATGAGTGAATAGATGAATAAAGAGTAGTTATAAAAAATAAATCATAAAAGGTAGTTTTAGAATTAAATAAAAATTTAATATGTGCATTTAACACGTGTAATGAATAATTTAAAATGTTATTATCAAAATAATTACATTTTCCATAAAATTCGCATGAAAAATCCAATTCTATATAATAATGCAACAGCAATCATTTGCACGAATAAATAGTATATTACGCACCCAGGGAGGAAAAATAAAGAATGTCCCAGATCGCATGTAAATCGTCGCCCGAGGCGAGGCGATAAACATGCAATCTGAGGCTTTTTTATTTCCTCCCGTGGTGAGCATACTTTTTTTTACCCCGCAAGAACAAATATACAAAATCGACGTCGACGTTGAAGTTACTACATACTTTCTTACTTCAAATTAGCAACACACCGCAACGGCATTCAGTCTTCCAAAAACAACCAGACTCTCAGCCCTCCGCAAACGCATTCTCACACATAGCAGTCTGAAACGTTCCAGGAATCCTTGCAGCAATTCTTGACTTCCTCGTGCGGTGCGAGAAAGAGAAATAACGCATTGCCGTTGACGAGCTCGAAAAAAAGCTGGCCCGTTAGATTCCGCGCCTGGAGCAAATCCCTAAAGGGGCCTGCGAGCGAGCGCGCGTCTGCCCGTACCGCGCTTTTTTCACTTGTCCGTTGGACGGGAGGAGTGAAAAAAGACGCGCGGCGGCTGCTACTACTGCTGCTCTGTTACAGGACATTATTATTGCGAGTGTGTTTCTTAAAAGGAGTTTAATGAATTGGATATGCGGAAAAGATAGTTGTGAGAGAGGTGTTTAATTAATTATTAGTGTTGGGTTGATTTCTACTTTATTATGAATGAATAAATTTTTTTGAGAGCAAGAAAGAATAGTTTTGATAATAAAGAGTACTTAATAATTTAAAAATCTTACTCTACATATAGTTTACAAACACATTATTTGCATTAAGCTGGTCTACACAATTTTCATCATTAAATAAAGCTACTAAGCACTTTTCCAACTTACATTAAAATTATAAATCCCGACTAAAGCTTTGTCTTACTTAAAGTAACTCGCAAGGCATCATCAGCCAGCTCACAAAAGAAAATACAAAAGCTTGGCCCGTATATTATTCAGGCTACGTAAATTTATTCACGCACTTGAGTCCGCTGCGCGGCTCGGTAAATGACCGTAAGGGTTGACGAAATTTACATGGCAGCGGCGGCCGTGTATACACACAGTCGCTCCGACAATATTTTTCATGAAATTCAAATACTCGACATCGATGACACTTTCTTTATATTCTCGTTTCGTCTCGCTAAGAGGGCGAGCTCCCCGAGAATAATAAATTTTTGGGTCAAGGATCGTCGGAGGAAAATCGAAATGCAAAGAGACAATTTTTTCTTTCTTACTTTCCGCTTTCTGCATTCATTCGCGCCTGAGCGCTTTTTCTTGTACGCGCGAGCTTTATGCTCATTCGCATCAAGCGTGAGAGTTTTTTCGCCAAGTTTTATTTAGTTTTGCGGATGATGTGTTGGGTGTGTGGAGAGTACGTAAAGTTTATGTGTTTTCTTTTTATGATAGAATGAAAAGAAACCTTGCGTTTTAAAGAGGCTGTCAAGTGTGCGTAGTGAATAAGAGCTGAAAGTTTATTATTCTCCAATGATGCATTAAGAAAAATATACATTTTTCGAGCTTACCGTAAAAGTATTTTCAATCAAATTGTTTTGATTTCCTACAAAAACAAACAAGACACACTTTTTTTTACGAAAAAATAAAACAATTTCTACGAAAAATTTTATTCAACTATAACATTTTCCGAGAGAGAAGTTCACAAATCGAAAAAAAATTTCCGGAAATAAAATCAATGTTTCACTTCCAACTACTATTTATAACGATTTCCCAGCCTCCCCGACCGCTGCAAAATTTTCGAAATTCATCCGGACTTTTAAACGCTTCAATTAAAACTTTCATCCTGCTCGCCCCCTCCTCTTCAACTAAATTGAGTACTTTTCTCTCTCTCTTCCTCTCTCCCCCTTTGTAACACCCATCCTCTAACCACGCGCAATGCACGCCCGCGTAAACGTACAAGCCGGGCATTAAAATATACGCAACAACGAGGGAGAAAAAAAGAAGGTAACGAGAGCGAGCTCGCGCAAGGAACACATGCACGCACGTGCTCTTCAATTTTGCAATGCCCTCGACCCTAATTACACTCTCCCTCTCTCTCTCTCCCGTGCGTTAGCCTCTCGTAAGCCTCCCGCATACGCTGCCGAGTTATGCATACGAGGCGCATTCTCGCCCGTCGAAGTTTAGCTGGATGCGCGCGGGTATATATCCCCAGGATCCTCGACCTCGATTTTCGAGCTTCGACGCTCGCGCGAGATTTTATTTTTCCGTCTTTTTTCGGCACGGAGGAGCGGAAGGCGAGCGTCGCGGATTTTGCGCTTGATGGATGTTTATGGCACCCTTAGCGCGTTCGGGATCGTTAAAAATCGGCTTTCCCGAAGTTTCGATAAATTTATATCTTACTCTTTATCGGGCACTTGCCGCGCGGGACGCTTGCCAATCTGTGCACGCGACTTTGCTCGTGAAGTAGTTTATGCAGTTTTTTGGAGTTTGAGTTCGAGAAGATGTCGAGATGTGATGTATGGAGAGATGGAATCTTAAAGTAAGATTGCTTGAATTATAGACTTTATTTCATAATCATTCTAAATCTAATATAGTCTATCCTCTTTTCGAATACAAATTTTTCTTCAAATAATACCTCTTATTTCCCTAACATCACAACCCAACATCCACCGAAGACAAAGGAAAATCCGATCCTCTTTACCTTACCACCCCCTCCCCCTTCACTCGCTCTCTTTCACCTAAGCTCCAAAAACGTACCTTCATCACCCTCCCCACTCCCTCCCAAATCTCCAAAAGAAAATCTTCCCTTTCCTCGTTCGAAAAGCCACCAAACGCGCGACCCACTTCCGGCGTACACATCCTCCTCGAAAAGCCAGCGTCAGGTATATACCTCCGCGCGGCGCTTCGTTAAAATTCCTCGCGTCGTCGGCCGCGCGAGGGAAAGAAAAGCGCGCTTGCCGGGGAAACAAAGAGAGCCCGTCTTCGAGGCTCTCTCGCGCGCTCCCAGTTTATAGTCGTCCCTCTCGCTCTTTCTCTCGTAATGTCCTTGCCTACATACACACACACACAGACACAGACACCCCCGCCGGAGGCTGAAAAGTAGGTCGCGCAACGGTGTGTGCCTGCGCGCGTCCCTGAGGACTGCGCATGCGCGAAATATAGAAAAGCTCGCGAGGTGCGGCTGCTGCTGTGTGTGTGCGGTGTGGCTATGTGTGTGCTGGGCGGCTCGTTATTGCGCCGAGCAGCTTTTATATGCAGCAGCGGGCGCTAAGCGAGCGTATTTTGTTCGGCAGATGAAAAAAGGAGAGGTTGGTCCGATACGGTTGGCGAGCGATTTTTTCGCTCTGTTTTTTTTTTCTGGAATTGCGGAGATACAATGGCCGGGGAAGGGGGCTTTAAGTTCGGGATGTGGATTGTACTGGAATGTTTTTTTATTGCGAGGGGGAATTGAGTTTTGGAATGTGCGGGGGCGAGCGGAAAAAGTAGGAAGTGGAATGAGATTATGTAACGCTTTATGCTTTCATGAGTAGGGTTTTTGTGTGATTGATTTTTTTTTCTGGTTTTAGAGCTTTATGAAAAATTAGTAACGAATTATTTAGATTGGTACATTTATTTTTTAGAGCAGTAATGAAAATTGGCGTTTTAATTAACCGATAAAATCGATAATTTGAAAAACGCTGTTCTACTCAATTTTTCATTTTGATATGGCATTTTTGAATTTTTCTTTCTATTGGATTATTATTGGTTAATTAAGCAATGTATTCAGTTAAATAAAATAACAACTATTCGGGGCAATTTATTCCAGAAGCTTAAAATGTAATATCAGTTTACTCAATAAACTACCTATATACGTCCTGTGCAATATTGAAATAATCCGCTCGCACAAAGCTAAACACACTACTCAAACTACCAAGATCGATGAGAATTCGGAAACTGTTATAGACAGGTCAAGGCTGTGTTCCAGGGCTCAAGGAAAGTTATTGCAAACCTATATCAGCCAACATACGCTACATAACCGAAAATTCGCACTCGCGAATTCTCCCCAGCATTAAATCAATTTCGTCAGCGTTTTATCCAATAAAAGCCAGGAGCGACGAATTCCCTTAAAACGAAGAGATATAAATGAAAAAAAAAAGCTGAGAGAGAACCGGATAAATCATACGGCAAAACGAAGCGGGGGTGACGTCGTTTAATGCTCCACTGACAGAGTCAATTCCACGAGGCGAAACGATGACGGAAAGAGCGCAGAGACGCGCCGTTAGCCCGACGGCCACACGGCAAATATCGAAGCGCGAGCAATTTGACAAGGACGTAATGAAAATACGATGTGCGCCGGAGCTTTCTCCTGTCTGCGCGTGGGCGTATCGCAATTTAGCGTGCGAGGAAAAAGTAAAAGGTTTTGCGGAGTGCTTTTAATACTTTTAAGTAATGTAGTATAGTAATGATAAAGTTACTTGATTGTTTAGTTATTGAATTATGTAATTAAATTTTTATTGTTCAGAATACAAATGCAATAACATTATACAGCTCTAGTACATTAAAGATTATTACCTACTATTTCCACAGCACTATAAAAGTTATGAATAATTTAACCTACAATTAAACAACTCCCATAACAGCCAAATAAAATAAAATCCCAAATTACAGCCATCTCACTAGCATCACCCTTCGTCAATTCCAGCAAAACAATACACCGGCCCAAAGCTCGTTCCGTCCGCGCGGCGCAGCCGTCCGGTCTCCCGCGAACTGCCGGAAAATGATTAATTTAGGCGGCGGCGAACAGTTCTCCGGATATATACGTGTACACGTCCGTCCGCGGCGGCGACAGTATAACCCCCTTGGGGGGATACGCGCCCAAATGAACTATATGCGTCGGCCGCGAACGGCCGCTTTCTCGCCCGTTTAATGCATATTCGATGTAGCCGAGCTACACGCGCGCGCACTAGTTCTGGAATTTCATTTAAGGGGGAGCGGAAGCTTTTTTTTCAGCGGTGGGAGTTGCTTTTTGGAGTGGGTAAATTAATAAATGGAGTCGCGTGGGATTGGGGGTATGGGGCATTGAAGCTGGTTGGTTGGGGGATTTTAGGTGGAATTTTCTGGAGAGTATTTAAATTTTGGTTTAGTGATAAAGATGGGCGTCTGGGTTTGAAATTAGTAATTTGTTTAAGATGTTTTATAATTGTTATGAATGATTTTATTAATTTAGTCGGGAGTTTATTAGTTTCGGAGTTATTCTACAAGTTTATTATGCATTTTTGTTCACTGAATAAACAATTACGATCGGTAATTAAGATATTAGTAATTTTCATGCAAATTCAGTAATATTTTATGAGTTTATAATTAAACACTTCAATAAAAGCATTGATAAATATAAATTAATATAACCACACCGCGTATTAAATTTTTCATTCCATAAAAGCGCCATAAATAATTCGCATTAATTTCCAAACAAAGCTTTAATACCTCCCAATAAACCTAAATAATTCAAAGCCCCAGTAATCAAATAAATATTTCAATCCCCAAATAGGCGAGCGCAAATCAATAATTCAACCATATCACTCCCCCGTCCAACCTCCTCCCGACACTTCCCATTCCCAACTCGTAAAAACCCATCGTCCACTTCTCTTCCCCAACATTAAAAAAAAAAAAAAACAGCACACGTCTCTCATAAACGCGGCCAGCCTCCCTATACATCCATACCGAAGTTCCGCTCGCATTCGGCGCTTCCCTCCCCGCGTATATAGCACTCAGTCTTAAAAACTTTTTTACGACATGCCGCGAGCTTGCAATTGGCCAGCCGAGTTATGTGCGGCTCCGCGCGCTGCGGGGACTAAGCACAAGGTGACGAGTTTCCCGAGTCTCTAATGCCGTTTGATGGCCGACGTGCGCACCGTGGGTATTCCGGAATATTACTGCGCGCGAGGGAAGAAGTAATATCGCGTTTCCCGAGAGCGGCTCTGCGTTTGACGGCCTGGGCTATTTTCTCTGCGGCCTCGTTTTTCAGATCTCCAGGCTCGTTGTTTATCCTTTTATCTTTTCCACTCGCTACTGGCTTTATCGTCGAACTTATACCGAAACAGGAAAGTATAAAGGATAAAGCTCGCCGAAAAATGGCAAACTGCGCGGAAATACGGCTCTCTTTCTCGATTCCGGCAAATACAGTCGTTTCATGGCACGCGCAGACATATCGCGGGGCCATGTACGTAACCGCGTGTGTACACACGAGAGCTAGCTCTTGTATGTTGACACGAGCGCGCGCACGCATAGTGCGGGGCGCGCGGGCCCGAGCAAATATTCCGCGGCTGGTTCAGTTTGCGCGCGGATACAAAAGGCGAGCTGCAGTTGATTAACGCGGCAGACGCGAGAAGAATGAAGCTGGGTATTGTTGCTGGCAGTCGAGTGGGTAAATAGTGTACGGGTGCTGGGGGTGGGGCTGTTTTGGTGGTTTTTGGAGACGGTGAGAGATTAGGAGGATATTGGAAGGTTTATGATATATGTTTTTGTATTGTTCCAGAGGTTGCCTTCGGTTTTTTGTTTGCTTTAGAATTGATTGGTAGTACTTACTCGGAAGTGGAAAGTTTGGGAGAGGGTGTTTCATTACTTGCTGTGCTCGTAGTTATGGTTGCTTACCTGAAACAGAAAATTAATTAAGATGATTAAGAATTTGAATTTATTTTCAGTCTTTAATTATTAGAGTTCAAATAGTAATGCGAGACTTTATTCAACTATGTATACATTATTGAAACGGAATAAATATATAATGTATCATAAAAGATAATTTTAGAATTAAATCTGTCTTTATTAGTTCAGTGTCCTCATTTAATCAAGCTGCATATTTTTAAACATCGTATTAAATGGCGAAATAATTAAATTGACAATATCCTGCTCTTTTTTATATAAAAGATAATTTTTAGTTCCAATCTCGTTGGATTTCAACCAGCTACATTATTTAAGTAGTAACAGCCAGGTACGCAAGACCACCTCAATAAAACCTAAAAATACACATATCTCTACAAAATACAAAATCCTTACGCAACAAACTCTCCACACACCCACAAACCCAAACCCACCAAAAAAATCCTCCCTCCAACATCACACGAAATTCATAGCAGAGCGGAAGACGCCAGATCCCCTGCGCAGGCTAACCGCGAAGGTAGCCCCAGCACAGGACGAACACCTGTGTATACATAATCCACGAAGGAGCCACCTCGTCGTCTTATGCGGTCGAGAGGCGCGCGGGAATACGCGATCAGAGGTCTGTTTACGTAGCGAGCTTGCTCACATATACAGCCACGCGTACACGTCTATCTTCGTGCTCTTGCGCGCGAGCCAGAGTCAGACGCGCTCAAATATGAATGTTACGATTTAATTAAGCTCGAGCTGTGTACGTACTGCGAGAACGTCTTGATTGAAGGCTCGTGCTTGTGCGTATATTGGAGAGGTTAAGGGGCCAGGTGAATCAGTGATGGGTTGTGTTTGATGGGTTTGCTTTCTGATTGATCTTACTTTGATTATTTATTATTTTATACGTGTTAAAACACTAAATATATATTTTTTTAAATTATAAAGAAGAATAGTTCGTACATAAAATCCGAAACAATAACCGCGATCTCCAACCATCCAAAATAAAAAAAAAACATCATTCATCCCTATTGTATCCACAATCCAGTCGTCGAGTCAACGGGCCATTTTCCATCAATGCGAGCGCTCGCGCGCGTCCGGCTTATAATTACGGGCGAGCGTTGCGAGGGCGCGATAATACGCGCAGCGCAGTGTTGTCCCGCCGAAATGCGGGATATATCGCGAGTCGATAAATCTGCAATGCTAGCGCCGAGGGCCGACAAAGCAGCGCAGCCGCGCGTTGCCGCTCTGAATGCGCGATTTGGTAATTAAACAGAGCCGAGGGCTGCCTATCTATATAAGCGCGAGCTGAATTCGTTCGTCGCTAAGGCTGATGTATTGCGAGGCTGCGCTTTGAGTTTGTATAGGTCGCTGGCTCGGTTATAACTTGGTTACAGTTGTTGGAAGGTTTTATGTTTCGGGGATTTATGCAGTTGTTGGTTGGGAGTGTGTATGGAGATGTGGCGTTGTGTGATTGGTTGGATTATTGAAGAGGTTTTGTTGAGTTTTATTGGTCTGCGTCTGGAATTATACTAGCCAATAGTCACGCTTTTTGCTCGTCAAAGAACAACAATTTGCGGTAAAAGTCAGTATACCGCATCCAAACAGCAAGCAAAAGAAACAAGGGCAAAAGCAGGACATCAAAATGGGATATGTAGGTACTGCGTAGAATATAGCGCAATTGTAGTAAAATGATTACGCACAGTAGTCTTTCGAGCTTTAGGGAAAAAAGGCCACGCGAGTTCGCGTGTCAACGCTTACGAGTAGTGACGCTGCGAGTTCGGTCAGACAGGTGTGGAACTTTTTCTTTTTTTGGTGAGTGCTATTATTCACGCAGTAATTTTAGTATTAATACATCAAGAATGTCTACTAAAGAAACAAAATAATAAGTAATATTTATGAATCATTTGTTCATAGATCCCTAAAAACTGATGTATTCGAAAAACCTACGAAATAGATACTTTATTCTATCCATAAAATAAAAAAAGATAAAAAAATAAAAACATTGATCGCCCCGAAAACCACCGCAAACGCAAATCACCAAAACAAAAGCGAAAAGCGCACGTTTCCCAGATACTCGTTCGCTCGATATCCATTTTAACGTGCATCGGCACGCCGAGAGCAGAGCTCGTGAAAAGTGCATAGCCGCTCGTTAACCACGCCACAATGATTTCAAAATTTTATCAGACATCGATCCACATACCCACATACATAAAGCTCTCTAATCTCGCAGCTATATTGCCAGATGGTTTTGGGAAAGGGAATACATTTTTCGATAAGGTATTGAAGATAAGTTGAGAAGAAGACAGTGTATTTGAGTTCTGGTTTTATGTTTGCTCGGAGGGATTTCTGTAAATAAGAAAGCTGAAGAGGATGGGTCTTTATTTATCGTTTCTTTAGCTTATTATGAAGTCACTATCAAAGGCTTACAAGTTGGAAGTTGGTTGGTGGATGATTCCGATTATTTTTTATTGAATCAATGCGTTTGCTTTATCGAATGAGAGAATTGGTTGACCTGTTTTTATTCAATGTTTATTGTATAGAAAGAGGGTTTAATAAATGTTAAAAAAAAGTAATTATAATTTTATTTGAAGAAATGTTTTGAAATAATCAAAAGTGTTATTGAGATAAAAATTTTGCATTCTGAATAATACTGATGTGAAATTCGGCGAATAATGAAATGTCCACAAAACTTTATTATTATATACTAAACAACTGAAAAGCAAAATTAATAGAAGCTTGAAAACTGTTATTTTTTTTCTAAAAAAAACTTCTAAAAGAGAAGCTATTTTTGTAGTCGCACGACCATCGAATGCCTCGCCAAAGTTTTTAAAAGCTATTTTCTAGTTTATCTGCCTATACTCGCGGCAGTTAACAAAAATAATATTTTTTCACTGACTCGCAATGCCTTTTACCACAAAGCTGAATCTGATGGTTTCAACTGTAAATTAATTTTCTAAAAATAATATTCAGATATTAAAATTGTATATTGTTAATCTGCCGCAGTACAAAAATGATCTTATACTGTTTTATAAAACCTTTTCTTATTTTTAAAATCCTTAACTATAGAAGCAAATTGTATAAAAAATAAATTAATTTACAGGCTAGAACAATTATGCACTTCGTGTATCGCTACACTGTAGATTCAGCAAATCATCTTGCAGTTTTTCGGAATAAAATTTCCGTTTATAATGACTACAAGTATTTCTGCATAACAAAATGTTTTCACTCGAACAGCAATTGAAAATTCCACAAACAATCCAAATCCAGTACATCAAAGTCGAAATTTGCAATTTCACCCGGTGAAGCTCTTAGCCTTGAGATTTATAGCATTCGATTAGCATTGATTTCTTGAATCCGAAATACTTTGCATCTTTCTAAATTGCCAACTAAAAATACCCAAATTCAGGCATTTATTTATCCTCCCACTATTTACAATCACAAAATACCAACAGTCCCAACCAGATGCTGCTATAAATTGAGAGATCACCCGAGTATTCCGCACTCGAACGAGCATCACCCCGCAAATCCCAACTCCCCGATTAATTTCAACCTCGCTTATTAATCGCTTAACCGTTCAACCAGGTCACTCGGTGACCTATACCTATAACCAAAACCGAGAAAAAGTAACCTCAAACAAAACCCGCCTCATGCATCAGTCCCACATCCAAACAAAAACGCAAAATCCATCTCATTAATCAAAGTCCCGCCGGGATAAATATCTACAACACTCGGCGCAATCGAATCGCACTCGTTTATCCGCGCGCGCAAGCTCGGCCGATGTAACGACGCGGAAAAAGCGCGTATCAGCACACAAATTGCCCGCCGCGTCGCCGACCACCCGCTGCTCTCTGCGCGCGATTGCGCGACACGCGCTCCAGACTCGTGGGAAAGAAGTCGGCCAGTATAACGGTCGCAGTAGTAATAAAAGCGAGGAGCGAGTGTTGAAGCTTGGCCGGGAGGAGGGTGAGAATTATAGGCGAGGGGGGAGGAGGGTGTATTGAGGAAGAGCGCGCGGAAGAAGAAGCGCGTAAGACGGTAAATGGCGGGTGAAAGATTCGAGCGAGCGGTTTATGGGGGACGTGGATTGCTGGAGTTTTATCGGCCGATTCGCCGAGGAATAAAGCCGGGATTGAATTAAACATCGGGGGAGTCGGGCTGATGGGGATTGTTTGGACTTTGGGGTGTATTTTTTGCGTAATTTATAATCATAGATTTGCGAGGCGAGATGGAAGGGGTGAGGGAAGGGTTTGTGAATTAAGAGTCCATATCCTGTTATTCAGGTGAAATACTTAGAAGAAGACGCGCTTCATAGTAATAGAAGGTACAAGCTCTAAAACTCTCGGTCGTTAACTCGGCGCGTTTTCCCTTCGACTAGAAAATGATTTCCCAGAAATGCAGCTCGCCGAGGCTCTAGGCGCATTTATAGACGCTACTCTCGCCTCTACGACTCGCTCCGCGCGCCATCGCTATTAAAATTTATTCAGCGCGCGTAGCGCGTCTATCGCTTCCTTTCCCCCCTCTTTCCTCGCGGCGTATATACCTACGCTACGCGTCCGTTTCTATTTCTCGCCTCCTCCTTTTCCTCCTCTTTTTCCATCTCTCTTACTCTTGCACGCGCGCGCGCGTCTTCGACTATTTTTCCTTATAGTCCGCCTAGGTCGAGGCCGCTACGACAGAGACATTTGCATATCGGGCTGCGCGCGAAGTTAGCCGAAGCCATCGAAGAGCAAAGAGAGTCTTCGAGTCCCGATGCGCTGGCTCGGAAGAGAGAGATGAAGTCTTTGATGTTTGCAGGGAGAAATAGCGCTGGGGATGGAAATAGATGCTGAAGTGTGTACGCGTGATTGAAATTGTTTTTTTTTTTTAGTAGGAAATTTAAGCGTTGGGAGTCTAATTAAACTATACGTAGAAATTCAAGCTTGCTTTGAAATATATACAATTTATATATATAGACTTTACTTTTCCATTCACGGTGTAAAAGTGTTACTTACGATTGGTACTGAAAATAAAAATCTCATACGTCTGAATTAAAATGTCTACCAGAGAAAAAAAACGCACGAACAAGATTCCCAGAGTCCGATTTCATTAACCAGCCGAGGAAAGCCACATCATTAGCAAAAACCAAAAGCCGGCCCGTAAAATTCGCCTAATCCAAAATCAATAACAAAGTCCGCATACCATTATCATTAATTAACTCTCGCTCGTTTGCGTGTTCCACCTCACCACCAAAGAATTCCACCCGCCAACTAAAAAAATAAAAAAAAAAAAGAATATATCCCTCTCCCAACTTTCTTCGGCAATTTCTCCCTCGCATAATTAATATTCCTCCGACGTCGTGTCTCTCGTCTACGGCTTATCGACTCGCCGTCATCTCGCTCGCTGCGCGGTTACGTGCCGCGAGGAAAAAGGAGAAAAGCCCCGAGAGTCGATCAGTCAGCGCGGCTGTTTTTCGCGAGCTGCCTGCACGCAATAGTAGCACGCCCACGTGCGGGAGTAGGTAATAGGCCGGGCGCAGATTTAAATTTAGATGCAAGGCTGCTGAGAATGCGACGGACGATTGTGCCTTTTCTTTTCGTTTAATTGCGGATATCGGAAAGAGTTTGCCGAGTGGGTGACGGAGTGTAATTTTCTATAGTCGCGGCCGGCATTTTCCGGGGTTTAAGAATAATGGATTCGCGAGAGTCGCCGCGACGATTACGGTTTACACGATTAGAAAACCTTGTATAGCCGCGAGTCATTAGAGTCGTTATGGAATACATTAAAGTGGTCTGGTAGCGCTCTGAAAGATTATTTTAATTTATCGCGGCACGAAAGTTGCGCCGGTTATTTATGTACTTTTTAATTGATTGGAGAATAAGTTTGAATCGGAGTATGGTGCTTTTGACTTTATTATGGCGTACGTCATTTTAAATAATTATTAGGCGTTGTCAAATAAATATACTCGCGGTATTTATTACGTTTGCAATTTGCATTTGTCAAGGAGCAATCATGTACTGATTAGTAGACACGCGAGAAGAAATGCATGTAGTGTAGTTGTTTCTTATTCTATTTTTCTTTAGTAATTTTAACGAACTAGTTCTATGTTTTATGGTGAATTTAAATATAAATTTGAGAAATGAAATTTTCACTTTACATTTGCAGACAGACAAATTTATATTATTAGATAATCTAAAGCAATAAACGTTACGAGAAATAATACATACGGGCATTAATAAATGTTAGTTACATCCAGACCAAAAGTCCCAGGTAATAATTTTTACCACAGTGAGAAAAAGTAGAATTAAAACTACTGCCTCGTGCCTGTAAATGCAAACAACTGTCTTTTGCTGTTGACTAAACAGAAAATCTGTTGAAGTAATAAATGATCTATTAAAACAAAAGATTATTTGAATCGATAGATATTTTAATTAAATCAATGAAATAGTTCATTGAATTAACAAAAAGTCTTGTCTGAATTTAAGTACGCAAGGCAGTTGTTTTAACTACATTTTTCTCACTACATAATTTTTCGTATAATTCTGTGATTAGTTCCAAAATTATTTATTCTATACTTTCAAACATAAACTTATAACATAATCAACGTTATCACTAGGTTATCCACACTCTCACACGACTCACAAGCAAAAACGAAAAGTCCAAAATCCCACCCTAAATCCATCCTTCCCCGAAATCCAAATGCATCCCATCACCACCCACCTCCTCCCCTACAAACCCCCACTCCCACCACCCTCCCACCAAAAACACCTCCACAAGACGCTCCTAAAAAAATCTCCACGCAGTAGTGTAAGGGCGTGTCCGCACCGGCGACTCTGGCATACCTCGGCGTACGCGCCGCCTGCACCAGAGGCACACTGCACTCTCTATCTCGTATAAAGCAGCTGCGTGCGCGCCGTGCGACACGAGGCTCGCTTATAGCGCACAGCCGGCGAGCGGAATACGGAATACGGCCGGAGAGCCAGCGCTGACCCGAGGAGGATTTATGCGCGCCGCGCCGTTTCCTTGTAAACAAGGGCTGTTAACGACTCTCGCTGACGCTCGGACTTTCGCTCTTCAGAGGATGCGTGGGAGAGGAAGCTTGGCTTTACGGCTGTTAATCGATGACAGCTGAGCCGCTAGATTTGCGGAGAGTACGGATTTATGGAGTTTGAGTGGCCGGGACAATCAGTGGAAAGTCATTAGGCTCTGGACGATCTGTTGCTGCGGGCGGTTTTAATAGAGAGCCGGAGCGAAGGAGGTTTTTGATGGGGGATTGATAGGTTTGCGTTGAAGCATTAAAATAATTAAGTTTGTAAAGAGAAAGAACAGTGGCTGCGCGTGTCACTGTCGTGTACGAACGCTGTGACAAATAGACGACTTCATGCCGTTCTATTTGTCACGAGCCGAATGACGTTTTCTCTGCGCATGATTTTTTGATAAATTGCATCTCGCGCTCGTCAAGGCTGACAGCTCTTTAAGTAATGCTCGCATTAAGTTGGAGCGAGTGTATGTTTATTTATACGAGATACTGCAATAGATTACTTTCACGAATTTTTCCAAAGCTCATTGGTCCAGCGTCTCAAAGCGAAACCGTTCAATTCCCATAATCCAAAATAATGATAAATAGCCGGGGCGAGCTGGAGCCAACAAATTTTAATCTGACAAGATAATTCAGCGGCAGCCGAATAAACGAGCCGCGCGATAAATACTTCATCGCGGCGTTTCTCGGAAAGCCAATCGCTTAGTAAAACTCACGGCCGAGCGCGCGCGCTCACACAGACACGCAGAGCGCACCGATAAACAAGTCGCAGCGTGAAATTCAGTTGGCAAAAAATTCTAATCTGACTTGCGTGCGCCCGGTCGAAACAATTTATTTAGCCGGGGAGATAAGGCGGCCGGAGAGCGCCTTGCGAGTTTATGTCAATCGGCATGGGACTGTGCTCTCTGCGTGAGAGCCGATGAGGAGAAAAGGATTCGGTGAGCTAGTTTTGACGAAGGGTTTGGTGATAGGGTTAGATTAAGCTATGCTGCTGTATGGCTCATTAAGGTGGTGCAAGATTTTCTTTGTTTCTTTTCCAGGTAAGTTGGTGAGGCAGCGAGGCTAAGCGAATGCGTACGTGCAAATGCGCGGAGTCATTAGAAATACCGCGATGGAAGGATGTGAGCGGAGGTGTTAGAAGGCGAGGAGTGAGTGGAAGAGTGAGTGAGGACGGGTCGTTGAAAAATACCGATGGGGATTTACTGTAGGTAATATTCGCTTTTTAATGCTGTATGACTGTTTGTTAAAATTATATTTACTGATAATGATTTGTATGTATATTTTTGTACATGATAAATATTATAATTGATAAAACAATTGAAATTTTGAATATTTTATTAGTAGTAAAAAGATTTCCATTTTCAGCGCAACATATAAATATTCATTCAGCTTCACTATAATTACACAACGGTCATTAAAAGATCTATTTATTTCCTACTTACAAAAAAAAAAGAAGAAAGAAAAAAAAAGTAAAGCACAAAAACAAAGGTAGAATCCAGGCATTAACCGGAATGACAATAGACAAACCCGGCATTATGCGCGGACCCTACACGCGCGCTAACAAGGCTCCCTTTCCGCTTACCATTAAAATGCTCGCCGATTATCCGCCGAGACTCGCGCACACACACGTAACTCGCCCGGCTATGTGAATACGAGTCCTAAGCGCATTTGCATAATATACGCCCGAATGAATTTTTCATTCGGCGCAGGAGACTACCGAGGAGCGAGCGCGTGTGTGTGTTTGTGAAGCCGGCCGGAACCCAATCTAAAATTACAATTGAAAGCAGAATCGAAAATTTTGTGTAGATGTAGTGAGAGTGTCTTAATTATTAGCGCTGTTTGGTTTTGAAGGTTTTGAAATTTTGAAAAATTTTTGGATGCGTGTTTAATGATTTTTAGTCTGTTGCTGTGGTCGTTTGTTTTGATTTTGACAATGAGCTTAATGGATTAATTTAAGAGCTAGTGGTGCTACGGAAAATACTAAGATTTACGCAGGTTTAATCCTCTTACAAGAATCCTCCATTACACTGAGTAAATACGCAGAGCTTTTGCATCAGAACTAGGTTAGACAATGTAGATTGGCTTTACAAATTCCATATGCACGGGTTATATCCCTAAATGGATCGCGCATTCTTAAATATCTATGTAGAAAGCATATACGTAAGGTTTGCGAATTATGTGAAAATGCGCGACCCACATTTGTAAAATACGGTTTACCAAATATAGGTCACACATTGCTTATTGCCGGAGATAAACATCGTAGTCCTTTATCAAACTGCAGCAATATTTCTTTGGCTCACATATCAAAAGTACACTTTCTTAAAATAACTCCAAACGACAGATTAAATCTTCGTCCCATTCTACTCTAAAAAGATTCAACAAAGCCAAAAAAGCCGAATCATTTAAATACACGTACAACTAACTCTGTACTTCCCAATCGAGGCGAGCTCTAATTAAGGCAAATCTATTACCTCAAAAAGTGAAAGCCCCCTCGATCGCTAAACGGCCATCCTACAAGCAATTTTCGTCAATCAATATCCCTTATCCCTCGGAACGATCCTCACTTCTCTTCTCTTCCCCAAGCTTCTTAGCTAAGCTCGCACGCAAACGCCAGAGCCGATATCCAAAGCTATCTCCTACCGACAACACCTTCCAAATGCACGTATCGCGAAAAAGCAGGGCGCGAGACAAGAGCAATTTATGGGCGCGTTTATGCCCGCGCTCTCGCTTTCTCAGCCTGCACTTTCTACGCGATCTATAAGAGCCCAGCGCGACACGGAGAGTATATATAAGCCAGTCCCGCGCGGATTATGCAACGATCTCGCCAGCCGCGCGCTCAGCTAGAGAGAGAGAGAGAGAGCAGAGATATACGATCGGTTGGGAATATCTTCGGGCGGTCCCACGCGCGCGCCTAAGCGTATATGCACGGGTGGTCCTTTGTGGTAGCGCAGAGCGAGAGAGCTGCATTAGCCTTTCGCAACGCGTAGATATCGCTCTCTGCGTGCAGTCTCTCTCTCTGACTCTGACTCTGTTTGCGAGATGGAAATCTCGAGGTTCGAGTTTTGAGTTTTCGGCGAGAGAGAGAGGGAGAGGAAAGAGACAATGCGGTGATGATCGCGAGAGGCGCGTTATGAATGTCGTGATTATGCTGGGAGTTGGGTTTTGAATTACGCGCTCTCTGGGTCTGTGTGTATGCGCTGATGGGCCATTGTGTGTGTCGGCGCGGCTGCCAAAAAAGCGAGTGAGTTATGGAGCTGCGAGGGGGAAAGTTCGAGTTGAATTTCAGATTTCGTCGCTTTGTTTGGCTGGGCTTTTTTGAGTCGAGAGGTTTTCGAGGATGCCGAGGTGCAGCTCTCGAGCTTATGGGAAAATAGCTGCGTGAAGCTTTCTGGGCACGTGTATGATTGATCGTATCGGGTGTCCATTGTTTTGAGACGGAATGATTTTAAAAGCGCTCTTTCACTCGAGGCATTCCAATATACATGTCAGAGCGCTGAAACGAAAATGCAAATGTAATCAATTCCGAAACGCTTCGATCGGCTTTGTTCGAAATCGAAATTCTCGATCCGCTTTAATTGCAACGAAAAACGTCCAACTAAATGCACAGCAATAAAAAAAGCTCGCTTCCGCCAGCCAATCTTATCAAGCGAAATTTTCCCCGCAGTTTCTCACAGCATCCAGCGTCTCAAAAAAAGCCTTCCCTCTCACCTCCGGCGAAAAGTGAAATCAGAAAGTCCTCCGTGTATCCGCGTCGCTGGTGTAAACGCAAACGAGCCTAATGCTCGGCGAGGAAGACGTTACAGGGAAGAGAGATACACCTTCGCGCGTCACCGTAAATCAACTATACGCTTACCCCGACTCGTCGCTGGGATTTCTTCCGCTGTGGCTTTTACGAGGCTGGCGCATCTATGCGGCCCATCAGCCAGATATTGCACGAGATGCGCCTCTTGATTTAGTGGATCCTCCGAGCGCTGGTCAATTGCCGGCGAGAGCCTGCCGTTATCGCTGGATTTTATGGACGGCTAATCACTGCGCGCGCGCGTTTGCTCGTGCGTTTGCTCGGCTTATTTGGGTTTATATACGCTTTCTTGATTCGAGTCGTGAGAATTGGATGGATCGATGATTTGATTTACGCGGTTGGTTTGTTAGATCGGTTATTTATTTACGGGCTGGTTGATCGATCAATGCGTGGATACGCTGATAAAGTAATGTACTTGTTTATTTATGGCTTTGATGAAAAAAGTTTATATTTATCGCTGCATTACGCCAGGTTTATCGCTCGCAATAAATATAATATCCAAAGCTGGAATAATAAAGACACGGCGGCGTGAGATCTCTTTCAATCCAAAATTTCAATACCCCGGCCTTTCCCCTCTTTCAAATCCAAAGCAATTTCTCAAGAAGCAATATTATCATTCGATTTCTCGCGCCCCCATGTTCTCCTCAAAAATCAGGGCTCTCCGAAACTCCAGCCGATCGAATCGCACCTTCCATTTCAAAAGAGCCCTCGTCTCCCTTTCCTCATTTCCCTCCTCCCTCCCATTCCCTCTCTGGCAATTGCGCAATAAAGTTATGGGCCTCGGCGCGATGCTTCGCACCTACGGCTTAACGGCACGAACAATTACGGCCCCCTCCACCCCCTCGGAAAAGAAAAGAGCTCGGCGCGCATCGTGAAAGTCTCGCGCCAATCGATGAGGGCTTTTTTTTTTCTCCGCGAGCACGCTTTTACTATTTGCCCCCTCTGTGTGTGTGTGTGTTTGCGCTCGATAATGCGGGCCGTTCAATCATCGCCGGATTGAATTGCCGCGCGCGCTCGTGGGCTCTTTGTGCTTTTGATGGCGCGAGAGTGAGTTGTTAGGGGACTTGGCCAAAGTGTTCACGGAAATTAGGAAGCGAGTGTTTACGACGCCGGCGTTTTCGGATGAAAAATCGCGAGGATCGCGAGACGCGGTAATTCGCGGGGAGATTTAAGTGTGGCTTATCGTGTATGTAATATTGTATTCGCGATTAACTTTCTTTTCTCCGATTATGAATCGACTGTAATTTCGTGCGATGTATCGACAAGCGTTTAATTAAGCCGAGTAAAGTCAATAATGCTGCCAATCGGCTTCTCAACTCTATTACATCGTAATTAACTTTATCATTATCTTGCACTAGGAACGGTTAGGGTATTCTTTTCGCGAAACGATAAGCCAGAGCCCACTCTTGAAATGCACCTTCCTCTTAAATCCAGTCTAAACAGCCGCCTCGGCGCAGGTACACTCATTATCTCGCAATATATTTCGCGAAGAAAGTAAACTCAATCCCCCGGCGTATTATTCCTTTGTTGTGCTCTCGGCCCGCTCATTTCATAACTAAAACGCTCTCCCCCGGGTATATACACAATCCGCTCTGCACAAAAAGCCATCGAATATCAGGCTCTTAAAAGCCTATAATCGGCTGCTCTCTCTCTCTTTTGCGCGGCATTGTGCATATATACACCCGCGTATATATACCCATGCGCCTATTACTCTGCTTTTAACGAAGGAGAAAGAGGCAGCTCGGACTTTTATAAAATCGCAATTGGAAAGTGAGAGGCGCGCTTGGCTCTTACATTCATAGCCTGGCGGAGAGAATTCGACTCGCTCTGAGCGCACAATGTAGAAAAAAAGGCCCTTCCCACTCGGGCTGAGCGCGCGCGCGGGGGTGAGAATCGCCGCGATCGAACAGGTGTGTTGCGCAACGCGGAAACGAAGCGCGCGCCTCTTTCTCTAAGCTGTGTGTACGTGTGGGCATGTGTTAGTATGTATATATTTTAAGAGGCACGCGAGTTGTCTGCGGATGAAGAAAATATTCTCTCGGTAAGAGCGATATGGCCACAAATCAGCGCAAGCCAGTCCTGCGGCGCGTATCGGAATTTTTTCCCGGCTCTATGGGCGAGAGTGGTAGAAACGAGCGCCGCGAGAGACAGGAGAGATTTCTGCCGTGTTCTCCGAGCATTAGCTCTCCTTTCGACCCATTTTCCAGGTAAGAAGGAGAGATTGCCTGCTGGGTGCATCGCGACACGAAGGCTCGGACTGTAGTGGAGCAGAGGTGGCTCGCTGAGCGCGACTGTTTCTACTTTGCTTCTTTATCTTTGCTTTTTGCGTTTTTGATTTCTTTTAAGGGCTGCTTTGTAATTGTAATATTTTAAGATTTGTTCAATCGATCTAGAAAATCGATTAAAAGTGTTAGATAAGGTAATTATTTGTTAGATATAAAACTTTTTTATTTCATTGTCTTCGCTGTCTTCTAAATAATTTTTAAAAATAACCATTAGATTATCCGAGTAAAAGTAAGTTTAACTCATGTTCTATTACGGATTCAACAAAAAAGTCATATTTTACTATGTTTTCTTATATCATTTCTTACAAATGTATGTTTTTACTCAGATTATAGTATAAAAGCTTTTTGAATTGAGAGCTTTTTTATCTGTGGCTCAAACTTCATATTCATTGTTGTTATTACTTTTACTAGTGTATTGAAATGATATCAATAGCAGCTACTAACGTATTTCAAGAATATGATAAAATTTGTAATTTTTAAAAATTATTAATAAATTATTAACTCACTGAAAGTCGATGAGATTGAAAATAAATAATGATTTCGATAATTAATAATAACATATCTGAAAAAAACAGTATCATTTATAAATATATGGATTTGGTATAATTAATTATATGCTTAATCATTTCAATGATAATGTAAGTATCAAAATAATATTTTATCGGTTTACTAAATTTAATCATATTTGATTTATTGAAGTTTTTGCATGCTCCAATACAATATTGAATTGAAAAGCAGTTACATTATGCAAGAAGACGTTATAGATTTAAATATAAAATTTGTTATTTTACGAACTAAAAATTGTTCTTATTGACGTATCCAATCACAAGATACATAAAAATATAAACCTAAGAAAGAAAATAATAAATAAGTTTCTTAGAAATCGCGGCAAAATTAAATCTCTCGTTCTCGTGCGCCTATTATACCGCAGTATCCGATGCATCAGCACAAAGAACCCAGCGTTCAATCCTCCATTACAATTCTGTACAAAAACCCACGCAGGCTTAAATCTGTTCGCACAAAGAAAATAGCAACTCCAACTCGTCTCCCTCCAATCCACCAAAAAAACCTCGATCTATTCTCGAAGCAGCAGCGTGTACTTCTAGGTGTGATTCATCGCCACTAGGGTAATTAACTCCGAGCATCAGCTGCGCTTCCTCGTTCTTCCGACTCTCGGGGGTCATCATTAACAGAATGTATGAATGTGCTTCGTGGAATTATGTCATCGGATGGCTCTATCCGCTTTTGGAAGGTCCGATATGTTGTTATCGTAAAACGCTAGTCTTAAGTGTATCCTCGAGTGTACAGGCAATTACATGGCTGTCCCTCAACGCGAATACATTGATGAGAACATAAATTCAATTGTATTGGATTAATTTACATTACTGTTTAAATAATTTATAATTTAGTTGTAGCCTAATTTAAATAAAAATCTGTCATAACGGATTTAATAATTTCGTTTTTACACAACGACAGATAATCAAACATAATTAAAAAAATATCAATTCATTGTACACATCTCCATCTTTTTCTTCATATCAATCTTCGTTCTACCGTCATAAAGAATCCTACAACTTTCAATCCACTTTAACTCAAGGACCAAGCAAGAAAAAACAGAGTAGACTCCTTGGAATTAGCGTACAGTGAGAAAGAAAGCCGGAAGGAAAGACCAGGGAGAAAAATTAAGACGAGCACAGCTGTGCAGCCTGAGAAGCAATAGGTACATGAAAAAGAAAGTGTGCACGTGTCGAAGATCGATACCGATGCATATAGCTAAGGGATGATGATGCGCGTAGCTCACGCGGAAAAGCTCGCACAAAAATTTTAATTAAACTCTTTATATAAAAGAAAATTGAGGTTATTAAAAAAAGAAAAGATCGAGAGAGAGAGAGAGAGAGAGAGAGAGAGAGAGAAATATTAAAATTTAAAAATTTCAAGAATTTATTCTACACTTTTTAATACATTTTTTTATCTCAATTGCTTTGATCATACTTTGAAAAGTATGTAATCGTTTTATGAACGCTTTAAATTTCATTTTATCTTTTCAATGACTAAATGCAAGTAATGAGCTTAACGTAGTTGCCAACAAAATGGAATTGTCAGATTTCCTCGAATTTGTGGCTGCACATTAATAATAATATATTATCCAGATACCCTTACATTTTTAGAAGCCCTAACGTTACTGCTTTTAAGATTTAAGCTTCAATAATTTCTACTTTTATGGTTACTTCCGACGGCACGCTATAAAAAACATGTTTTCAATGTATTAATCAGAAATAGAAAAACGATACTGGTACTGATTTAGAAATACAATCGTTCAATGCTCTACTTTTATTGACGTTACCATCGTATTCGGAACTGGAAATATTTTTTAAAAAATTGCTACCACCTCCCGAATTTGCTTTCTTTCGATATATAATTGCTGACATTTTTTATAGTCAATAAAGAAAAATGAAAATATCTTATAATGCATTGATAGGGCCACCGTAACGTTTGATTTGCTTAACGTTTGATCGCATCAATCCCGTTTTAAGAAATTGATGTGTGTTTTATTGCGATCTCATTATATAATATTCATTTGGCTAAGAAAATACGTTTATTTTTGTAATGTTGACAAATGTAATGCCAGTTAGCCTAATCTTTGGTCACGTAGCGGACTAAACGGCCTAGTTGGGATTTTAAAATTGCGTAAATACATACATTTTATCACGAGCTGCTTGTAAAGATTAAAGAGACAATCTTTTCTACATTCCCATTACAACAGATACAAGAAATTTAAAAATTAAGTATTTTATTTTAATTTAATATTTTACTATAAAAATGCCTTTTTTCAAATAATAATATACAAGATATAAATTAATGAAATTCATTCAATAAAATATAAATTCAATTAATTAATGCAAATTAACGACTAAAGAGAAAGCAATTTGTAAAATCACTGGTCGCAGATGAATTAGTTTTTTGTTAGATTTAAGTGAATAAATAAATTATCAATCATATCTTTTATAAAACTTTTATTTCTAGTATATCTATATAAATAAAAATATTAAATAATCTAAACAATTTTTTAGTCAAGTTGCTGTATTATTGATTCATTTAAGAAAATATATTCAAAACTAAAATCGAAAGTGTAACCTTTTGTTGCTCTAAAATCTACGTCAACAAGCAATTCTCTGCCACTAGATAATACATGGTCTATTGATTCGTCACCAATGCTGTAAGCAAAATAAAATACAAAAAATATAATCTATAATAATTGTTAAAATGAAAATTGTTGTAAAACTCGTTTTAAAAATCTCTAATTTTTTATTAGAAATTTAAGAAAAAATAACTATTTAAAAGTTTAATTTCTGATAAATACCTACTTCCAATGTTTTTTACATTGGTGCTAAAAATTTAGAGGTTTCTAATTTAATTTTCAATGTAGTATAGTTATATATGTATTATAGTATAGTTTGAATAGTACTCTTTCATCTCTTACATTAATTCCTGGCCCTCAAAAATAAAGTATCTAATAGGAATAAATAAATAGTATTGATATGCCTTATTTATTTAAACTTCTAAATTTGTAGCACCAACAGATAAATATAAGTCCTTCTTTTTCTAAAGACCGAAATACTTTTAATAATCACGTTTAGTAAACGTTAAGTTAGTTCTATGACACTTTAAGAAATATTTTTCGAATAATGAAGTACATACCTAAACAATTTCTTTGGCTCTGATACTTCAGTTCCGTCATAGACTTTTATATTAAGACCATTGTAACGTTTATTAGTGTGAAGCTCAACTGGATAATTTAAAGATGAAAGGATAGCATGCCAACCTTCAGGCGCTTGAAGAGTGTACTTGCAATGTTCGTTTTTTTCCACCAAATGTTTTTTAACCTCACCTGGGCCATCTTTTATTATTACGTTACATTCTGAAAATATCTTTTTGTAATTATAAAGTTTCTTAATACATGTAGACAGTTTTTATTTAAATATCTTACCATTTTCATGCAAAACTTCATTTTCAGATAAGTCAGGTTTGCCTTCAATTAAAGTTCCCATCCTATAAATCCATTCTCTATATGTTTAGTATAATTTATTAAAAAAAATGGTACCATGTTTAAATCATTGTACTTATAAAAAATTTTTTCTTTTGTTACCTGTGGTTAACGATAATAAGATCAGTGTATGGTTTAATATCTGTTACTTCTGGCCATCCTTCAGCTTCTAAGCCTACTACACACAATCTAAGAAATGAAAACAATAAGCGATAGAATTCGATCAAATCTAACCAAAATTAGAAATTTAATCAACCATTTAATTTCCTCTC
The DNA here is from genome assembly GCA_900480035.1 of Eupelmus urozonus. Lineage (NCBI taxonomy): Eukaryota > Metazoa > Arthropoda > Insecta > Hymenoptera > Eupelmidae > Eupelmus > Eupelmus urozonus. The sequence goes on along the minus strand of UELX01000246.1, from coordinate 68,918 downwards.
ACAAGTTAATTTCAGTTTTCAAAATCACTCTAATATTACTGACCTTCCAGTCGATGCTACGAGCAGCAAAATCGTACAAGACAGTATCGAATTCATACTGAGCTAAGCAAGCAAAACTGATAGAACAACACTTGGCGTATGTGTACACTTGATTCGTCAAGCTCGCGAAGTCGACTAAATCGAAGCAGCATGAACACGTATTTATAAGCAAATAAGCTTACGATACTTCAGGCAATTCGTTCGTGACAAAAAATGAAATAAAATTATATTCATTTAATTCACAGCAAAATGACGAAACAAAACATTTTAAGGGACTTTCCAAACTTTAAGATTTATTTTGAATGATGAAGACGCTCAACAGTTAAATCACTAAAAAAACATTTTGAATAAATAAATATTTTTATATATATTTGGTGATGATACATGCGACAAGACGGCACCATACGATTGCTCGGATAATCTCTTGTTCCAAACTACTTGTGAAAAAAAGTTCTGCTGTGGGTAGATAACTGACTTTTTTTATACGGGTATTGAAATGAGCTAGCATTACGTAAGATACGTGTATCAACAACAGACAAGTAAGTCAGTTGGAGAATCAGTTTGGTTATCGATTATGGGTATAAAAATTTATTAACATATTTTAGACTTTTTATTTTATAAAGAAGTTAAATTAATATATGCTAATTATTATTTAAATTTGTTTATATTATTTTTGAGATTTTCTTTAGTGGAGGAATATTACAGTAATTTTAAAAAATGATCACGAAGAGTTTGACTATTTATCACACCGGAGCGGTATAGTAAGTTAGATTATCAATGTAGAACTACTTTTTTCAGTTTAGATGTATTATTACTTATTCTTTTTCTAATAATTAATATTTCATCTATATAATGATTACATCTGTTACTGCAGTACAATGTATATCTTCACACAATTCCTTACAAAACCTAAAATTTATTTATGCTTATCAATGCATAACTTTGACATCTCAAAGCAACAAAACCAAAATAAAATTCACCGCACACTATTAATGCAATTCTGAGCTTCCACCATTGTCAAAGCTTTGTTTTTTCACATTCACAAAGCTTTCGGCCGCAGGCTCACAGCCGTCACGGAGCTCTGAAATTCGATTTTCTACTATACATCGCAGGGAAGATAGTCTCTCGCATGGCAGGAAACGTAAGGCGCGCTCGCACGCAGCGGGGTAAATCCGTCCCAAAGGATGACTCGTGTCGCCGGGAATTACGAGAGAGAAAGGCAGACAAGTCAAAGATAAAAGGCGCCCGGCGAGTAAGTAAGCAAGAATGCACGAGTCGCCGCGCCGTCCTCCGCGTGTAATGAGGAAAATGAATTATCCTCGGTAGGCCGTTGAGCTTGCGGAATGAATTAATGGGGCGTGCGCGAGCGCGGGAATAAGGCACGTGTATATACAGGCCTGGAGAATGGAGAGTCGGGGAACGAAGGTAGAGATTGGAGAGAGATGACGGTGTTTTTCGCGTCAATTTGATTGTTGGAATTTTTAGAGGTAGTTTTTTTTCAAAATATAGTTTGTAGTTTATTGAGTGTTAAAAGATTTTCTTTCAAATGTTGAAACATCTTTTATATTAGAAGGTGAAAAGATATTTTATTGATTCAATTTATTCTCTTAATAAATAGATAAGATTAACAAAAGCACATGCACGACAAAGATTAATAAAACGTTAATATTAAAAAGATAAACTTTATTCCACATACAAGCCAAGCAATTATTAGTAACTAATACAACCCTGCAGGCATTAATCCATGCTGTAAGTAAATTAAAAACTCTGGATAGTAAAATAAGGAAAAAAGCATTAAACATACTTTTGCCCGAAAACAAACGAAAATTCCATATCAGTTTCCATCTTGCGTGCAGGCGAGTTTCCCCTTTCTCGGCCCTCTTTTGCCTTCTTGTTCGCTAAATGAAACGAAAGGAGCTGCGCCTGCAGTCCCTGGAGGCCCCGTGTTTTCTAACAAAGCTGCGCCGAGAGCGCAATTTACATCCGCCGCTTAAGGAACACGCCCGGGAAAATTTATATAAGACTGCGCTCGTGCGCAAAAATCTCAATTGAGTTGGTTCGTTATGCGGCGGCGGCTCTTAACCCGTTTTGGAATATATCTGGTTGGATTTAATTTTCCCTGGTGTTAATTCGGGCCGAATGTGTTTTGGTATTTAATTTGAAAATTTGTTGGTTTGTTAGTGTATTTTACGTGGGACTTTCAGCTGGAGTTAATCTAAAAATGTTGTTCGTGATCGTTTTCTTTTAGTTATAGTGGTATTAAAAGAGTTATAATTTTGCATTAGAGCATTGTAATTAGAGTTAATTAGAAAGAAAAGTTTTCTTTAGCATGTAATTTTCACAGTTAATCCAGTGATTAGTTTTCATTTAAATTTCAAATCAACGAGTATTTTTTAAAACTTCATGTTGTTATTATAACTGCTAGTTAAATCAAACTTGAATGCTGTACGTCAACGTTACGTAACAGTAATTAGCATCATAAATTTTTTACAAATTGTTCTCTATCATTTTAATTTTATGTAAAGGATTTTTCTCTGAAATATGTAAAACTCCCTTTAATAATGCAACAGAGTTTTTGATTTTCAAAAACTTTAAAATTTATTCTGAATAATGTAATATGCGCATATTTCAAATAAAATTTTTTCACCGTAAAACTTGAAATATTAAAACTACAATGAATTTTTAGATACATCATACAACGATCTATGTTCATTTTTACTTTTTCAAAAATCTCAATGCTCAGTTTACGCTGTCTGTATCTAAAAATACCAGCAAATTTTAAGCGTGCTTCACATGCTCAATTTTAACAATTTGTTAATAAAATTCTAAAGTACACTTAAAAAGCGTCGAAATTAAATTCTTTGCACTTTTTACGAGATTTTTTTTAGAAATTGTAATAGCAGTATTTATTTTGTAGCAAAATTATTCAACTCAAAATCAAATTATTTTTCGATAATCCAAATAGAAGTAACATCAAAACATTGTAAATTTTAGCATCATAAAAGTGAACATTTATACCCACTAATCCTTACGAAATTATTTTTTTATATTACAGAGATAGCGTTGTACATTTTACATTCATTTTAAAGCTTAATCTGCAAAATTCACATATTATAATTTAAAAAATTTAATTTCTACGCCTTTTTATAAATTAGCCAATCAAAACTCCCTTACTGTGCTGACAAATATCAAGCCAATCATTTAAAAAAAAAAAATATCAAATAAACAAAACATTTACATTTACTGACAACACAAGTCATCAACCACACGGCGTTTAACAAAGCCCTCACCACCCATCCACCAAACAAAATAAAAACCCAACACCAACATGGAAACCCCAGGCCCCAACAAACCCACAACTCCTCATCCTCGCCCGCAACGCTCCGACTCAATATACCAGCGCGTCCTTCCGCGTCCGTCCAGCCAACCCTCTACACGGAATAGGCGTGCGCTTACAACCTCTAGTTTCTCCTCGTCGCGAGTCGTCGTCAGGCGGAATCGCTCTGTACCTACATACCCGCGTATATATAGCTACACAGGACTGGCAATCGGAACGGCGCAGCGCAGAATGTGCGCGCACGCAGGCAATTAAGCGCGTTGCCCTGCGCGCACGCAGCCTCGTTAACGAGACCTTACCGCGTACACATCGAATGCATATTCCGCGCTCCTCCCTCGCGTGTGCGTATACCTATCTGAGTATTCTGTATATAGGTAGCTCGGATGCGCGCACGTGAGGGCCTCGAAGTGCTGTATGGGATATGGGCGCTTGGAGTTTCGTTGCAGCTCGAGATTGTAGGGAAGGGTTGGCTTGCTGCGTGGGAGGCGAGTGCGGTAGGTTGGGGATTGGACGAGTTTGTTTGGATGGTTGGGAGGAAGTGGATGGGGGTTTTTCTGGAATAAAGCTTGTGGTTTTTGTGTTATTAGTATTTTGTGCAGGTAGAAATTTTTGTGTAATATATGTTTTATTAGAATTAGTGGTTTAGTAGCCAAATGCCAAAATTGCCATACCATTATTAAGAAAAGTATTGAAATTCCTGTAATTGACGATAGATTTGAAAAAAGTAGCAAGCAGATTATATAATTGTGCCTTTATAGAATAACTCTTCAATTAAACTTTCAATAAAGTACATAATTAAAGAATTAATTGCACAATTTCCATACAAACAAAAGCGAACAAAACAAAAACATTTATGAAACTCCCCTTTCCCTTACCCATCCATCATCTACCAATAAACCAATCTCACAGCATGCGGTCCCCATTCTTTCACACCTCCTACTTAAAAAAAAATCTCCATCCCCCCTCTCACACACACGTGAGAAAAAGACTCATTCGTCTCCCACTCTCTCATCCCAGGTTCATTGCCACGGTCGTCGCGCTCGCGAGCGCGCAGTTATGCAATCCTCCTCAACTCCTTTTTTTTCCACCCCCTCCTCTGACGCCTTTTTTCTCACTCGCGCCTCTCGGCGCTAATTAATCGGCTAATTGCTCGCCGAGCCTATTAACTTCCGTCTCTCCACATCTCTCTCTCTTTGCGAGAGTCTATAGGTATGTGTCCGATCGGCCGGCCTCGCAGCTCTGAAGTGTAATCATAGAGAAGCGATATAGGCTCGACCTGAGGACTTTTTTTGAGTTTTTGTTTAGTGGTTGACATGCTGATGATTAATTTTTATTGTTTTGTTGACTGTTGCGTGCGACGTTACCTTCTTCCGGCTCGTCCTTCCTCGTGAAGAGCTCGATTATTTGGTTTCTCCATTCGACCTCTTTGGCGCGCGTGTAAAGCGCGTGCCCGATGCCTTCTAAAGTTTCGAGCGGCTTTTTCTCGGAGGGCAGCCATTCATCTGAGCTCGGCGGTAAAATTATATGCTTTTTATTAATCTTTCAGTTTTTAAGAATGTGATTATTGTATTTAGTCTTAAAATTATGCGGGCGAGATATAATTTAGTAGCTAAATAATAATATAATAAAATTCTTAAATAACTAAAGATTGTGATACCTTAATATAAGAGTAATTATTTGCATGCACTTTTATATTAAGTAATGAGAAATAATCTCCGCATTAATCTAATAAACAAAATTCCTCCAATAAAACACAGACAAAAAACTGGAATTAATGTCGACTTCTCCCGCAAACCATACCAAAAGTTCTTTCCCCACCGATACATCTCACTTTTCCCTAATACATCATCGAGCCAGAAAACGACAAACGGCAATCAGCCAAAAAAAATATCCACAACGAACTATCACGCGGAAGATCATAAATCCCGGCAACTTTCCACTCTGCGCGTCTGCAATTACAGCGCCACCACCTCCCGCATCGATTTCTCCTCTCCGCATCCTCCCCCCTCGATGATAAACAAATACAAATTAATGTATAACTCATCGTCTAATGTCCTCTCACACAGCAATCCATACAGAAAATACAATATAAAGCGTTCACATATCTTCTCGCTTCTATATACACGAGCGGCCGCGATGCATATAACGAGCACAGCGGCGGGGTAACGAGGCTCCTATGCGCGCATATGTACACGTGCATTAATTAACTTCCGCGTCCGGCGAGGAAAGTTTCGCCGGCGGCACGTGTATATAAGCTGGGAGAAGAGAAGAGCCTGGGACGTTGAGCTGGGAGAGAGAGAGGCGCGGATGCTAGTCCAAGTTCGCGGGTTTGACTTTGCTGAGAGACTGTGTGTGGGTAAGCGTTAGCCGCTGGATGCGAGGAGTTTGTCATGTTGAAAGTGGAGCGGAAAATGTATAGTTTCCGATGAGGAGGGTTTAGCGGTAGCTGATCGAGTTATTGTAGTTTGGAAGAAAATTTGCCGGGGAACGAGGAACGTGCTTTCTTGGTTTTGTTGGGAGAAGCGAGGGAATTGAGCGGCTGGTTGGTAAAAGGTTCGCTGGTTGTCAAAAGATAGACGTGGTATTTTGTTGTTGTTGAATTGTGTTTGTGGAGGAAAAAGAGTTGAATGATTTGAGAAAACGGGAACTGGAAAACTAAATAAGCACGTGTAAGGAGAAAGCACTTTGGGAAAATGGATGTAATGTTCCTTTTTGGAGTAAAATGAAACCAAAATATCTCAGAAAGCATGGCAGTGAAATTAGTTTGCTTATCTATAAAGTAGTTTAATTAAACTTTAGATGTAATGTAAGGAATTAAATAAGATTTATACAAGATATGGTCATTTTCAAATAGATATATATATAGGTATTATTTTAGTAACGCAACGTTCTAAAATAAGTACAGTTTATATAAATATAATATTGTCTAATTTCCAGCTCCTTATCAATACTATAACGGTAATAATTAAAATACTCGCTTAAAGTAAATTATCATTCTGTGCCATCTCTTTAATTTCATCAAAACAAAAACAGCTTCGTTCGACGGCGCAGGCCAATTTCATTGTTCCTTAGAAAATTGCCCGCGCGGCGTTTGTTTGCCATACACACAAAAGCCGAACCCAAGGAAATTTGATCCTTTCCCTAGGTGCGAGATTCATCGCTTTTTCAGCAAAAGCGAGTGGCTCAGCCGGCTTTGTGCGCGAGTTGTTATTAGACCGATCGTTTTACTTGATGTTTGAATGAGCGTCGGGTTATTTACTGTGGGGACGCGCAACAAATGCACGATTATTTGGCCCGTTGCGAGATGCTACGTTTTCTATAGTGGATTACAAAAAAGATTTATTATGAGCTTAGCTTTGGTAATAAAGATTTTTTTCTTTTTTTAAAAGGTCTGGAAGAGTTATTGTTTCGTTGAGCAACGATGAGGATTCAGCGTTTTAGAAAACATTCAACGAATCATCATTTGATTTAAATGCAACGGAATGATTTTTTAATTTTTAAGCGTTTGTAATTGTAACTACTATTGTTCACTCTTTGTAAGTATTTTTGATTACTATAATCAATTTTCGAAATCACACTAACTATATCTAACTATAACATAACAATAATAAAATATACCTAACTATTTTCTAAAACATACATCTAATTAAAACAAAAAGAACACGCCTGAATCACAATTCCTGCTACGTACAAAAACCATCTCATCCCAAAAACGATCACCAAAAAAGGCCACGAATTCCATTCTCCCAAAAAAGAAATAAGAAACACCTCTACCCTAAAAGAACGCACAAAAATGCGTCTCTCAAAGCCGAAGGACACTCGCAAAAATTGCGCTGCCGTATATATTATCCATCCTCAAACGTAGACTCACACACACACACAGACACACACGGCTCAGCAAGAGCTCGCGCTCGCGCGCATCCGCGTGTGTACGAGGCTAACGGGAATTCGAAGGTGAATGCTCGGGCAAATTGTGAATTACGATACACGCGCTGGCTTCTCGCGAATATGAGCGAGAGCGCGCGGAAGGTGTAACTGCGCGGAAGACGAGACTCGAATCGAAAGGATATATAGGGGGGAAAATGAGGAGGAGGAACGGTAAAAAGGAGCGGATTTTCCTGATTGGACGCCGCGGGAGGCTGTAAAAAAAGCCAGCCGCTTTTCCGAGCCTGCTGCTGCTGCTGCTGCTGCTGCTTCTTGTTCGTTAAGTGCAGCGGAGGAGAGTGGAGGCTGCGGAGGGAATATTTTATGCGCCGCGCGGCTGCAGCGATGCGCGGTTTAGAGCCCTGGGCTGTCTAGACGTGGCTTTCGAGGAAATTTTTATTGGGCTTTGTTTATGCGTGGCATAGAGTTCGAAATAACGCGGTTGGGTATGGGGAGAGCAAGAGATTTTCGAGCCAATTAGCGTGAAAAACTACCTGATAGGGGATAGTAATGGGGATTCTGGAGTAGCGATACTTTCACTCTGAGAAACGTCGAGATACGCGCGGAGATAACAAAAGCCATTTGGAAGTCTAACATTGTAATCTGCATGAATTATGATTCGGCTATTAACTGGCCATTTGCAATTCAGGAAATAATTTGATATTGATTACACGTGCTTTTGAAGCTGGAGTATTTATTCTCGGTTATGAATATTTATTTTTTCTTGTTTACGTTTGGCTAGAGCTTCTGATATCTCTAACGTATCTTCAGAGAAAATTATTAATTACGATGCACGCGGCGCTTCGACTATGATGAACCTCATCCCAAACGCGTATTAGCTTGGGTAGCTCAACTTTTTCTGGAGGCTAAACAATCCATCCTTCCCTCCGACATAATAAAACTCAAAAGCTTAAGTAGATACCACCCATAAAACCGGTAAGTCACGCAATACACATAAATACAGAACGAATCCTCATCAAATTTTAACCGCCCAACTTTTACCCCAGCCACAATCAAAATAACCCCGCCCGTCCATCCGCAGCTCGATTACATCATAAAAAAACAGCTCCAACATTCAACCCACGTAACGAAAAAAGCGAAGACGCGACACGCACAATGCAGCCAGCGCATCGGTTATTCATTACCCCCGCGCGGTCCTCGAAAGCCGTAAAAAGCGAATTTCCCGGATAATCCATCAGCACGAGGCGATATACCCGGCGAACTCGATATGCGCAGGCTGAACGTTTTCCACGCGCATAACAGCCTTCCGCTCGCGCGAGATCCAATTTCTTCGCGCGCTCGGCGAGATGTATACGCGTGCGTGCGATGATGGGCTGATTAGAGGTTTTTCATTTTGATGGCGGAGGCTGATGGGATATGCGAGGGCTGACGGTGAAATTAGAAAGGTATCGCGCTGAGGATGGAAGATTGCGTGTAATTGCCGATTTTGTGACGTTGACGATGGGTTTAGGTTTTAGATTGGGTTGGTGGAGAGGGTATTTATGCGCGAATTGAAATGAGTTTTTATATTATTGCTGAAAATGCTTGGATATTTAAGTTGTGAATTTGAATGTCCGTGTTTTGTTTTATGATTGAAATATTATTTACAAACGTGTATGTAAGCTATTCGCTCGTTTTGTATTGCGGAGCTTGACGCTGAATAAACAAATTTTTCTGTCGAATCGCATTTATTAGTATACGTGTTTGGATTTCGCAAATAGTCGGCATCGAACTTTTATCCGCGGCATTTTCATCGTTTGAATTTTAATCCACCGCTTCCAATGTATATAGAAAAAATGTCAATATGTAGAAAGCGGCATGCCATCCCGTTTAAACATTTTCCATCGTTTATTTAGCTCCGCCGATCCGAAGATACATTTATTACACGCCGTATATATAAATAAACGCGAAACACAATCCAATCTCTATTTCCGAGGCTCGCGCTCGTCTCTCTTACTTTCTCCCACTTCCCTTCTCTCTCCCCCTCGTTCCCCGCGCGCTTTCCTCATTAAAACCGATCCTTTTTATATACCCCCTTGATATACGTTTTCACCTCGATTTTTAGCGCCCAACTGCAGCGCGCGAAAGCTCGGATCGATCGGGCGCGTTATTTTTGCAGGCTCGCGCGCTCAGCGACGAAGTAAGGCGCAATTGAATCGCTGCTCTAGACAAGGAAGACTTGGCTGGCCTAGTTGATGCGTACAGAGTGTATGAATTTCAAGAGCTGTATGCTTTCACGCTGGAAAAGGCACGATAAGTTGTGATAGAAGCTGTAGTTTAGGAATTTCTGGAGATCTGGGATTTTGGGTTGGCAGTTTGTTGGATTTTGGAAAGCTGATGTTTATTAGTAGGATGGAGCGTAAATAAATGCTGAGGATAAAGGTTGGCAGTTTGGATTGAAGTTAGATGCGTATCTCTGTACAGCGTATTTTGTTGGATTAAGTTAATGCATAAGAGCGGCTGGATAAACGCTGATCACTTTATCCAAGCCGAGTTTGAGAAACGCCGGCTGATAGTTTAGATTCGAGCTTGTTTTATTATGCCATATATTCCGCTATCTAGAATTTTAATGCAAAGCATAAATATACAAGGGTATTTTGCGGCTATAAAGTGGATTTTTCGCGCAACGCTAATGCTCGAAGATGATAAAAGTTTGAAAATTGGGTAAAATTAATCGGAACGTAACTTGTCACTAAACCTCAGCGTTATACATATAGAAGCCCATAAAAATTTATCGACCCACGCTTACTTCCAAAGAAAATAATTTTACGGCAACACTATTCCCCATAAATGTCCTACATTACCCCGCTCGTAACAATCGCCGAACTGTCATAATAACTCACATATATTCACCTCAAATTTCCGCGCTCAAAACACCGACACGCTTACGCCCACGCGATTTCTCTCTTCGCACTTCAAATCTCGAATTTCCTCAAAATGACCTCACCCCCTTTCACCTTCGACCTTCTAAAAAAACAGCAGCGGCATCCTCACGCGACTTAGACACACACACACGTGAACGAATCGCGCGCAGCGCATCGATTTTTACGAAAACGTCGCGGAAATGTGGAGCGCGCTTTCTAACTGTGCACACGTGCGCTCAGCCATCTCTCTCTCTCTCCCTCCCGAGCAGCGGAATCTCGACGACCGATCTTATTATACATCCAGTTTTATTGTGCAGCGCGAGCGAGCTGGCCCGTCGCGCTTTTTTGTATACGCTCTATCCCCGCGCGCATTTATCGCTCCGGAGTATCTCGGCCGGAGGATGCTGCGCCGCTAATGGATTTAAGTCGTTCGCGGGACCGAAGAGCGAAAACGGGAACGATGCGCGCGCTGCTTAGATAAGCGACGTGTGTGTGTGTGTGTGTATATATATACATATATATATATATGTGTGTGTGTATATATATGTATGTGAGTGTGTATTATGGGTTATATGCTTCGGCTTGTTGGTACGGGCAAAAATGCACGGCGGCCCAGTGAAAGTCGGGACGTGCATGCGCGGGAGAAATAAGGTTTAGAGGAGCGAGTGTAGCGAGTTCGTTAATCGGCGTTTTTGCTAGGGGAAGCGATTTTACGTATAGACGACGAGAGAGCGCTGTTAGTGTTTTTTTTTTCGAGGATGGATGCGGTTGGTTCGTGTTGAGAGTCGATTGAAATTTGTATGGCTGATGGGGAAAAAGTTGAGCTGTGTTGTGAGTTTTTGCGCGGCTATTCGGATGAATGTCATATAGTTTGCTTAATGGAAGCGGGTCTAATTAAACGTAATTAGATTATATAAAATTGAAAGGGAGATTTTTTTGATTGGGAGAGTGACGTAAAATAAGTGAAACTTTGTGTCGATTTTACTTGCGGTATGATAATATGGAGACACACTTTTATTTAGTTAACTGTGTTTTAAGTAAATAGACGTAATTTGTATATATTGTAAAAATTTATAATTGGATGTCTTAGCAAACTCGGACATTATCTACTGAAGCATAACATTTGACTGTTTTATGTTCAAGGATGATATAAACAATTTATACGAAAAACTTATAAATTTTAAGGATTAAATCTATATATTACTTCTAGAGGCGATAACTTAGTATCGGCATTGTTAAAGTATCCAATTCAGTTTTTACAATAATCCTCCTAAATAAACTGTTTCCAAAAAACTTAACTGTTAACTCTTACAATACACTTCCCACACTTTTGAATCTCATAAATCCCCCACCGCAACAATTACCAGCCACCCCCTTCCAATCATCCTCACCGCCACCAACCAAAACCCTCCCCTCTCATCCCCTAAAACCACTTCTAACCCAACCCACCCACGGCCAATCGCTCCCCTAAGCCCAAACACAACCCCGTAACGCAGCTCGCGCAATCAGCATAATACAGAACGACGCGCGCAGCTCGCGTAATCGTCCCGGCGCGGCAATTCCCGTAATAATTCGCACTCGCGCGATAACGCCGAGCGCCGTAGAGTTTCATTATGCGCCGAATAGGTGCGTGCGCTTTCTAATCCCGCGCGACAGCGTCTAGCGCGAGCGACAGTTTTGCCTAGGCCATAACGGCTTGCGTAATGGATTCGCGTGCGTGATAAAAGTCGTAAGGATAACGATCGTCGCCGGTTATGCGAATTTTGTTTGCTTTATCAATGGGCTGGCTTTCACTTGGGTGATCGATTATTTATTTTGCGCGATGGCTTTGTTTTTTGTGTTTTTTGAGGGTTTTATTTTCTGGGTTGGATGTTTTGGTTTTGCTAGAGGGAGGGATAGACGGGTTTTAGGTTTTCTATTTTGGTCTAGCTGCAGTGGGGACGGGTGGAAAATTTTGTTACGGTTAAGGTGTTCAAATTAAAAACTCGACTTGCAGCTGGTTGTATAAATTGATGGTAAATCGATAAGAGTTGCATAATATTTTTAATATAAGGCGTTGTTACAGAATGAAAATCTATTCGATAATAGAAAATGTAAAAACCGAGCTTAGATTGGTATTTACATAATGCTTAATTCCGCAACACGAACCCAACATTCAAAAATTTCTTCAATTTTAAAATTATCCAAATTTTATTCTCCTCCCCGCTCCAACAACTCAAAACCCAAATCGCAATATTAAATCACCAAATACCTCGAAAACACTTTCTAAGAAGAGCACCCCACCAACATCCTCAATTTAATCAGCTCCGCCGCGTGCGGAAGCCCTCATTCGAAATTCAGCACGAGTTTCGAAAATCGGAGTTCGAACACGTCTGGGGGGGCCCTTGCGCAGCTTCGAAATCCGCATGCATACATGCATGTACATAGCCGCTTATCCATTAAATCCGCTCGTCCTTCCAGCGCGCTCTAAAGCCTTTTCATCGCGGAATTCAGTTACAGGATGCAGGACTCTCAGCAAAGCGCGAGCGCGCCCGCGCGTTTCTATATAGCGGTTCTTCGCCGGTCGATGCTGCTGCTGCTGCTGCTGCAGCGCGCGCGGAATTCAAGGTCTTCCGGGCCGCTCGGCTATAGTCGAGGCACTCGTGCAGCTGGCGGGTATATATAGAGCGCCGAGCCGCGCCGCGCTGTATGTGCGAAATCATTAAAAGCTCAATTATGATTTCATGTATTGCCGGGTTGGAGATGGAGGGAGCTTTTTTTTACGAGGGTGAAGGGCTTTGTTTTGTGCTTTTACGGGAGGTCGTTAGAGGGGTTTTATGGAGGATGATGATTGGTGGTGAGGGTGCTTTTGTTCTCTTTTTTTTTTGTATTTATGGGTCGGGATGGAAATGTTGGGGAGATATAGGTGTGTGGAGCGGTTTGCGGATCGGTTAAATTATACTGGGGTTTTCGTGATTTAATAAGGGTTTCTTTTAGGATGGATGATTATTAAAGAGGAATAATTTTAGTTGCGGTTGGAAATCTTTTTTGAGAGAATTTAGATATAGACGAGATGGGAAGACGGAAAACTAATTGGTTTTGCAGATTGTGTGTAGCGAAATTCTATCCTGCAGCAGCAATTTAAATGTAAAAGAAATTAAAAAATTAAAATGATTAATTTTAGAGTTCAATGAATTTCTATGCAATCTACTTTGATTACATTTTATTTTGGTTTTGTAAAGTAATCTCTGTAAAATTAAAATTTATTTTTCATTATAAATTATTAATTATACAGAGCAGAAATTCCATTAGTATAGTGCAAATTTATTCATAATATTACCAATAATTCTAAAATTAAATCAAGCAAATAATTTCTAATAAAATTTCAAGTATCTCCAAACACAATATCTAAAGTCTATAAATATTTAATAAACTCCACGTGAAAAATCAATGCGGCCAAAACTGAAATACCTATAAACCATTATATCCATCTAAAATAACCCTCCATCCACAATCATCAAATCAACCTGTCCAAAAATAAAAAACTTCACACACTACTCGCACCCAAAAACAACATCGTTACCCTCCACCATCACCCGATCGAAAATCCAACCATCCAGCATCAATATAATTCGGCCTGCATACTTCATAAAGCCGGGGCGCTCGCTCATTATTCCGTTCCCGCGCGCGCTCGGTAAATTACGGCGCGCCAAGCGCCCGGCATCAATCAGACCGCTGAAAAATGCAGAGAGGCGCGCGAGGAGAGCGAGAGGGAGAGAGAAAAGCGGGGGCAGCCTCGAAACGCTCGACGACGACGTTGATTGAGGCGTCCGTAATACGCGCTTGCCGAGGCATGAAAATAGATATAAATGGGTTTAAAGTGAAATTCTGGATTTTTGCGAAGGGTTGATGGTCGGTGTTTTGTTGTCGGGTTTTGATGGGTGAGTGGGATGGTTTTTTTTAGGTTGATGAATTTGGGGGAGCGCTGGATTATGATGTTATTGGCGTGGTTGTGAAGGAAGAGATGGGGATTTATATAGATAGGTTGGTCCCAAGGAAGGGGAATAATTTATTTAGGTATACTTAGCTTGAAATATACTCTATTTTAAATAAACGGAAGTCTATACTGTTAAAATTCTAGTAATTCGAATATAGCGGTAACAGGATGATTAGTTTACTGAGTATTTTTAACGGAAATACATTGGTGTATTCGAGCATATTAATGTATTTAATGCAATATATAAACGGAAAAAGGTTCGGATAATCAACAGCGCCAGACTTAAGTGTAGCAGCAAATCCAATTTTGGATAAATTATCACACAAAGTAAGTCGCTTCGTTTATTTAAAAAAAAAAAAAAAAAAACGATAACTTAACTTAAACAAAATTATGGCATTGATGTTCCAGGTGAAGGAGATTTGTTAAGCTCATGAAGAGAGCCGATCGCCAATATCATATCCTGTAAATACACTGATTTATAGTTTTACATTTTAAGCCCAACGGTTATTTTATTTTTATTCAAGAATATTCAATTGGATGAATGAGAAATAAAAACCTTTTAAATCTCCCAGTTCATAGACAACGGAGAAAAAGGCTTTAGCTTCTTAGGACTGTCGGGCCACTTGCATTTTTTCACACTGTAAGTGCATTAGTTTAAAAGTTACTTAACTAATCTCATAGTTGAATTGACTGACGTGTTAAGTGAAAATTTAGATACTGATTCGACGATAAATTTCACTAATATATTGAGAGAAATTTACTGAATAATCTGTAGAAAATAAAAACTATAGAGGAAATGGGTGAAAATTTCATTAGCTAAAATATAGAGAGATAACAAACGTAAGTTAATTTTATCAAAAACACCGTTTTAATAACTGTATTTTCACATTTGAAAAATAATTTAATAAACTAACGTTTTGAATTGCAACTTGCAAATGAGAATAAATTATTATTTATATTAAAGCTTACGTGACGCAGAAGACTTAGTAGTACGATAACGTCTATCACTCACCTGAAACAAAAATAAATTTTCTTATTATTTAAAATTTCAATTACATCAAACAAAAACAAAAACATAAAAAAATCAGTTCACATTTACCACATCGACTCACTCAAAACCTCAATAAACCCAAAAGCAAAATCTCAAACCAATTAACCAACTCCAAATAAACATATCAAAAATAACGATCATTAAACCGTTATTGAAATTTAAAAAAGACCTTCCTCCAGAGCTCCTCAAAAGCTCCTTACAAAATCCAATTAATTTACAAAACTCCACTCTTCCATTCGCGAGCCGCGCTAAAAGGAATTCCGCAAAATCACGTCCTTTAACGCGCCACTACCCCCTCCCCCACCTCAGCAGCGAATATCTCTCCGCGGCAGTCCTCGTCCCTCAAAAGGCGACCCTCACGCAGAGCTCGATCGATCGCGCTTGCGTATACACACAGACAGTCGGTACAACTAGACAGCAGAGAGCGCGGGAGGGGGGGCGTTTTATTTTTTCCGCGTTCACTCAGCCTTGGGACGCCAGACGTCTGCCTGACGCTCTTTGCGAATTAATCTTCCATGGGCTCTGCCGGTGAGTGAGAGGGGGGAGAGGTATTTGTGTATGTATGTGTATGTATATGTAGGGATTGTCGGGGGAGTGTGTATGGATTAGGCGTTAATTGACTCGCTGGGTTTCGCGTTGACGTGGATAATACGGGTCGCGTTTGATACCTAGGGTGGCTCGACGGTTGCAGTTTTGGTTAGAGGGGGGTGGTTTTCGAATTCGGCTGGGGGGATGATTTATGTAGGATCGGAAGCGTGAAGGGGTGAGCGTTTGGAATATTGTTTTGGATAGATTGGTAGATAGATTATGTAGTGGTTTATGTAGGAAATTATGATAATTTGGGGTAATAGTTACTGTATATGGCAATAATAATGTTACTTAAAAATGATTCTGCCATTTCGACATCACTCTGAAGCCTAGCAATATATCTTCTAAAGACAAAGTTAAATATTTTCAATAGTCATATCTAGCTTCAGATAATGGAAATGTCTGGATAGATTCGGCCATTATCTACTTCAGACGAGATTGACAATAGAGATACAGTTTTAATGATAAGAATTAGAACTTTTATACAACTTAAACATTTGCACTTTTTTAACCACTACAATAGGCACTCTCTTTTAGAAAAAGTCTCGAAGAAAAAACTTTTTACAACTACATAGCGCTCAAAGTAGAAAAGGAAAACATAGTAAATAAATTAGCTACCATGTAGGTACATGTAACATTCGATAACATAGTTTTCCAAGCAGATAAATAACACTAACAAAGCAAATAAATAGATACTAATTGATTAACCAAGCAGCCTCTAAAAAGCGTTTCTTCTGATTGTGCCGAAACGTATCGGAATACCAAATTCCAATTTCCCAAAGCGCCATTAATCATCGGAGCGGTGCACGACATATATCCAACGCACCCAGAGAGCTACATTCCAGCAATCAAACCGATCAGCCGGCACGGGAAAAAAGGCAGCCGTCGTACACAACCTCTAACCTCTCCTCATTGTTCGAACTGCGGAGCGCGCGTACACATCTCGAAATCGCACGTGCATGAGAAAGCCATCTGTACACCCTCGTCGTCGAAATCCTCCTAATCATCCCGTTCTCGAAAAAAATCTCCTCCAGAACAATATAAGCGCGAGCTAGCTCGCTCGATCGTCGTCGTCTACCGATAAAATCGCATTGAATTAGAAGACAGTTTTGCGCTCGTTCCATTGTTCCCGTGAGCGAGCGAGCGCGCTTGCGATTACGACACGACGGTTTCGAGAGGAAAAGAACGAGAACGGAGAGTAGAGAGAGAATATATATACGATGCAGTGCAGCCAGCGATGGGTTCCGTAATCGTAAAGCTGGCTTTTATAGTACGAGGGTGAAGGGACGTGAAAGTTTAGAGCGCGCCGCGTGTTTGTTTTATCAATTGCCTGGGGTTTAGCTTGATTACGGTGGTTTTACTTAAGTGAATCGTTTCAATTAGAGAGAAAGAGAGGAAGAGAGAGGGAGAGAGAGAGAGAGAGAGAAAGGAATTTTTCATGAATGTAATGAAAAATGCAGCAGGAAAAGCAATTTAAGTATTTACTAGGACGCTGCTATAAATTCAATGCAGTAATAAGCTTGATTAGAAAATTAAATAGATATCTTAATTACGGTTCAACTAGCTTCTCTAATTATTGATTTAGTTAAAACGAGTGTTTCTCATCACCAAGTAACAGTTTAATTATAGTCTGTGACAAAACTCACACGATCACGTTTATCAACTCATCAAATCCCTACATTCCAAACCCGATCAAAAGCTGATCAAAAGACACCATCCTCCACCCACCTTCATCCAAAACTCCTCACACAAACCAACCACGTCCATTTCAATAACAAAAAATTACTCCATCACAACCATCCATATCGAGGAGCAATTACCCCGGGAAAAATTGACGTTGCGCCTGCGCAGGGGGGAAAAAGGCTCTTACACGCTCTGTCGAATGACTGTGCACGTTCTCGCCTATATACATATACACACTCGGCGCGCTATCGGCCGCACATCGAATTCCATAGCGCTCGGGTATATAAACGCCCGCAGGAGGAGGATTGCCCCTTAGGCTGCTCCTTTACGATCCGCGCTGAACACAGCCTCTTCCAGCTTTCTAAACTGCAACTCGCGCCTTTTTCGGAGACGGCCGTTCCCGAGAGCCGGCTCGATTTTAGCCAGTCTGCAATTTCGCCCGACGCGCCCGATGAATTCGAAAGACTGGGAGCTCGTAAAATTAAGCGATTACGGGGCTTACCGTCGGGAGGATGCATATTGCGCAAAACTGGCGTGATGCGTACGCGTGGGTGGTAGTGAGAGGGGCCCCATTGTTGTAGGATGAAACGCGAGGGGTCTGCTTTTTTTTAGAGGAGGGGAGGATGGCTTTTGCAGCTCGTAGACGTTTCGTAGAATGGGTGGCGCGCGAGTCGTGATTCAGCGGAGCGGGCTTTTGATTTAGATGCGAGAGCATTGTTTTAGGGCTAAGTGGGTATTTTAGGAGCCGGCGAGAGCGGAGCATTAGAAACTGCACTGGAATTAAACGCCGGCTTGAGAGATGTGGGCTGTTGTAATGTTATAATTTAGACGTATGAATAGAGTGCGCTTAATTTATGGATGATTCTTCAGGCTGGCTGAATGTTATTTTCTGAGAAGTTCATGTTTTTGTTTGTGGGAAATATTGTGTTTTTATAGTTATTAGAAAACAGTGTGTTTACAGAGATTTCACTGTAAATGAAAGTGTAAAATTATACGGGCCAATGTATAGCTCACGTTTACATACATCATTTCAGAACACACATAAATTTACAGTTTTACAAAGATAATTACACTATTTAAACTAAGATGGCACAAGATTCCATACAGTCTCCAATGTTAAAAGAACCCCTTAAAATTTATTAACACGATCATCCCAAGCCTTTACCAAGTCATTTCATATTCATCGTCCAATTAATTAGCGCAGCCCTCTCAACTCCCAGAGAAACTGCCAACTTCAAAAAACTCCCTCCAAAGGAGCGCCGCGACGTAAAAAAGCAGGCTCACCCGGCGCTCTCGAAACTTTCTCCCAAGACCTCGTTTCCTCCTCCCTCTACATCCACCTCGCTCCGAGATTAACGGTTTTTCCGATTTTCTCTCCAGCCCGATTTACGAGAGCGAAACTTTGCAAGCTCAAACGCTCGCTTCGGCCTCGGAAACATTTGTCATCCGCGCTGGCGGAAGGAGCAAAAAAAAAGCGGGCTATGCGCTCTTTTTTTATCGCGACGCCTCTTATGCGTGTTTTGTCGAAAATACAACGGGCGCGTGCTTTATTACCGCGCGTGTAAACGCGAAACGCCCTTTTTCATTGTGCAGCGCGCTGGCTTTTTTGTTCGCCCAGGGAATAAATGAAAATTTCGCAAAGTAAAATTTAATGGCCGCGAGATGCATTGTTGTTGGGCGTCGCGTTTATTTTTCGAAACTCGCAGTGATGAATGGCCGTAGCCAGTTGTAAAGTTTTTTTCTCGCGGTGTGTGCGCGCTCTCGATATTATAACCTTTTTTTTTAGGTGTAGTGCGATTTTATAGCGCGCGACTCGTCCGTATAGTTTTAAGCGTGTAAGTTCCGCGCTGGGAGGTAAACGCGAGATTTATACCTGGAGGTATTAGAGAAAGTTCTGAAATATATTTACGGCCGGCGTCTAAAAAGTTTCTGTAGTAAAAAATGTCTGTATACGAGAATTTTCTTTGATTCTATAAAATTTAAATAAGTATTAAATTCCATTCATAATTACGTTCTATTTCGACAGCAAACAAGAAAAAAATTAATTTACCGTCACCTCGCACTTTCTTAATCCTCCTTGACACAATTCACGCCACCTTAAGCCTACTACCTTCATAAAAACCTATCCCCGTGACAAACGAAGCGTACCCACACACACCACCCAACTACCCAGAATCCCCGCAGACATAATTTAACCGTGTGCCAGCGTTAAAATCAGCTCGCGCGGCCTCGTAAACCGGCGCCAAACAAACCCCTTTTTACTAGCCTCAAAACCTACGGCTCCGGCTCCCGCGCCGATCGGTTAATCGAGCAAACAAGATCCCGATCGCGATTTCACCTGCTAGCGCGTGGGCGCCCCCGCGTCGGCAGGATTTATGCGCCTCTTGTCAAGAAGAGAAAGAGGAAGAGGAGAGAGAGAGAGAGAAAGAGAGTCCATAAGCGCTCGCGCTCGCCGACGTTAACGCCGACAAATGATGCCTCGGCGCGCGCTAAACGATCGCTTAAAAGTTCGGGATCGGGTTTGTTTGTTGTTGAAGGGGGAGGAGGGTGGGAAAAGGGTGGAGAGACGCTGAAGTTGGAGGGAATGGAATTGCGGCTTGATGGGGGGGAGGAGATTGGTTTTTGTGTGTGTGCGCGCGAACGAGCGAGTTGTTAATTTGTTTCGTGCGCGGGGCTGGACTGCGACTCGGCGGG
The DNA here is from genome assembly GCA_900480035.1 of Eupelmus urozonus. NCBI lineage: Eukaryota > Metazoa > Arthropoda > Insecta > Hymenoptera > Eupelmidae > Eupelmus > Eupelmus urozonus. The sequence goes on along the minus strand of UELX01000246.1, from coordinate 48,762 downwards.
ATGTTTAATCGGGAGCTCGTGGCGGGATTGAAGGTTGGAGCTGAAATCGAAAACGAATTGACTGGGCTGGTTTAGTTACGGTTGGGATTGAGGGAAATTATTTGCGAAAGTATTCGGAGGGATTATTTATTGGGTTGGGATTATAGAGAGTTTATTGAGGAATCGCGGATTTTAGGTTGACTTCGTTTTGATTCGTTATTCAAATTGCGGTTGATTACGTCAACGATTTAATTAAATCGTTTTTAAAATATCCATAAAAAGACAAAATGGATCACAGTCTAATTAATGCGGAATTTCAATCGCGCATACATCCATCTGATTTAAATTCACTCTCTCAGACTTAACTAAAATCCGAAAGCTCCTCTATTTTCTCCTCCAGCTTGAAAACCGCACGTCTCCACGCTGCACGATCGGAAATCATCCATTTTTCCCACCTCCAAACTCAAAATGCACATCATCCCCCCACTAAAAATCCCGATCACGCAACGCCCGATACACAGCTCAGCCATTACCTCTCCCCCCACATCCCGCACAAAAATTTTCGAAAAATCCTCCCTCTCCAAAGCGTTTCTCGGAAAACCGTACGGAGCCAACGACCTCGCTCATCCATAAACGTACACGCATTTTTCACGGATGAACGGATAGTCTCGGCCGGATCGTGCGCCACGCGTTATATCCACGTACTATGCGCGTTATATGCGCCTTTAAGGGATTTATATATGCAGTCTGCGCTCTCTGCACGAGCGGACACAAAGATTCGCCGAGGCGAATGCATATATAGCGCAGAGGAACATTAGGCGTTGCGCGCACGCGGTGAGTATGGGCTGTTGGGGTCGTTAGGGAGCTTTTACGTGTATGCGCGAGGCGTCGATTTTGCCGCGGTGAGAGATAAGCTCAAAAGGGGGTTGAGATAGAGCTGGGTTGAGGCAGTTTAGGTTGGGTTATGGTTGCTGGGAAGGCGAGGGCTTGAGAAATCCGGGTAATAATTATAAATTTGTTAATGTTGCAGGAATGAGTGGCGCGAAGTCGAACTTTTTCGTTGTGATTTATGGGCAATTGGAGGTTTTGAAATGTGAGATAACGCCGTTAATACCTTGATTTAAGCGTCTTTTAGCGCTTTGAAGTTGAGGAAAACCAGTAAAGTAAGATTACGTGTGCGCGTTTTACAGCTTGGAATTATGAATCTTTGAGCTATCTTTGTGAAATCTTTGATTTGAATTTTTTTATGCAGCCGAGAATTCGAGAAAAAATTTGATGTTTATTGCATACGACAAAGATGGATATTACCGTGTCGTTCTGAAGAAGTTTGATACATACATGCAAATTATGTAACAGCGTATTTACAACTTTGCATATGATATAATATGTAGCGTGAATGGAAAATCACGCATTATGGCTGTATGCATATAATTATAATAAAATAAGCAATTGAACTACATGATATTAATAATTTTACTTTCAGAAATTTCTTTGTGGAGCATACATTTTCACATTTGATATTACATGTAGCTAAAATTTATGATTCAATCAATCTTTTCATAAATCTTAAATTTATATAAAAGTAATTGATGTAATTAATATTTTGTTGTAGACTATCTAATACATTTATGTAATTAATTGATCGAATAATTTATAATCTCATTATAGAAAAGTCCTTTTATTAGAGTTTAAAATAATTTTTTCACGATAAAGAATCTAAAAAAATGTTTAATGCACATTTTATGAGATATAATAAAACTTTTGGGCTTGAATTTTTTAATACTTTTTATTAATTAAATGAAAGTACAACGGCGCATTAAATTTTCATCCTCTCGTGCTCAAAAATACGTATACACACGCCAAATTCAAAGTAAAAGTTATTCATTTTCGTAAAGGCATCATCTGCGTAACAATTTCGTAATTGAGCCGCGCGTGCAGTTTCCCGCCATAGCTCGCGAGTAATAAGAAATCAGAGACTTTAACGAGCGGCGCACGCTGTTCTCACTAATTAAAACGCTTCCACATGCACGACGAGAGATGTTTTTTATGCGGCCTGAGTGTTTTGTCTTGATTTGCATTAAAAAGAAGAAAGGAAATAGGTTGATAGAAATTTTTACGTAAAAATTTTAAACTGTATAGTACAGCGGATTTTGTCGATTGGAAAAATGTAATTGAAGTCGATTGTATTTATAAAGTTATTAATTAAAAAAGAAAAAGGCACATCCCAAAAAGTTAACGAGGAAACATTATCTTCCAAACAAAACGAGCCCCCGTGAAAAATGGCCGAAAGTCAGTTAAAAATAATATATAACGCGAAGCAACCGCTGATTTTCTCGAAAATCGCTAGAAAGCCCAGATAACTTTAATAACGTTCGGAAATAACGTGAAAGCCCGTCTGGCACGAAGATTTGAATTAAAACTCAATTAACCGAGACGCAAAAAACCTTCGGCCGCCGTTGCAAAACTGCGATCGATCAGAAAATGTTTAACGGAAAATTCGCAGCCACGCGCGAGCGCGCTACCTATAATTTTCGCAACTTACGCCTCAAATTCGAAATCCGAAGCATCGATCATAATTACCGGCGATAGGCCAAATTCCTCGACCGCCCATATAAATTGCTAATTACGTTAATCCGCCGCCGTGTGCGTATATAAACGAAAGGCGCCGCGCTTTGTTTTTTCCCCATAGGACGATCAGCTTTCTTCGCGCGCATTCCGCGATATAGCTTCGGAAACGAGTTTTCCCGCGCGCGAAAATGCGCTCGTGACGCAATTAAAATTGCCGGTCGAAGGCAATTGCCGAGCGGCGCGGCGTTGTTACATTTACGATTTAATTTAGCCGCGAGGCCAGTTAGGACCTCGTTTTTTTCTCAGGCGGCTTTTTTTTCTTATTATTTTTAGAGGAGCGTCTAGGAGAGTGTGGTTTTTAATAAATCGAGAGGAATTCAATTTGCGGATGGATTGGAAAATGGAGCGGCGTGCTGCGTGAAGAAGAAAATTACGATTGACGGTGGAGGGGGGGAGGTGTTTGAGAATGCGGTTTGGTTGAGTACGTGAGATATGCATGGAAAAAGGCGGTTAGGGTATTAAGTAATAATGGTCTGATATGGAGAAAATTGTATAATTTGATCGGATTATGCGATCGCGGCTAGTTCTGATTACTTACGAAATAAATACTTTTCACCTATTTACGGAGTTTTCTTTTTGCCATTCATATGTCCGTTAAGCTTACCAACTGAATTTACAGTTGTGAAAACATGGTAGTAGTTTAATAAATAGTCTTTAAAAAGATTCTTTTTTCACATTCAAAGGAATCGAACTATTCCATCATTTGAATAGTATACTGGTAAAAAACAAATTCTATTTAAAAAAATCAAATCGAATCGTGAATGCTATTTTGTCCTATACAAAACCTCTTCATTAAAGCAATCAGAGCTCTGTAACCCAATAACTACCAGCCTTCAAATTCTCTCCAAATCAAACCATTTTCCAATTTCCAGCACCACTTCACCAACCTTTTTCGACAAACCCCCAAAATCCCCTAAAAAAAAATCTCTCAAACTTTCCAAAAACCAGCAACACCAAACCATCAAATCCCTCGCTACACCCATAACACATCCCGCTCTTTCTCGCGGTAGCGTTACATCAGCACCAGCCAACGCTAACATCTCGGTCCGATCTCGAATTCGCGCGCGTGACTTATAATATAAAAGCCCCTTTGCCCGCTCTCACGTCTACGAGCCGCGCGTCGTTATAATCGATCGCCTATGCCGTAGCTTCCGTCGTCGCTCGGTGCATTGATCTTTCTCTCTCTCTCTCTCTCTCTCGCGCGTAATTAACTCGTTATATCGCGCTCGCTCGCGGGTAACGGCCCTTACGTAAGCGCGTCTGGCTCACGATTCTCTTTCTTTGTTTCCCCGCGCGATCTATCATTTTCTCGCTTTTCCGAGGAATTGATTTTCTTTTTTGCCTGGCTATGCTCGCCTTTTTAACGGGTGTTTGATGGCTCTGGGAAATTAATTGGCTGGAAGGGAGGGGGAGGTTTCTTGGGTTGTTTGTTTATTCGAGGAGAGGAGACGCTTTTAATTAGGTTAATTAGAGCGCTCCCGAAATAGGAGAGGGATTCGTGGGCTTTTTTCTCGGCTTGTAAAATGTCGTTAATTAGCACAATCGTCGGGGAGATTAATTGTAAGCGAGCGGATGGGATTGAGAAAGATTAATGAGTGGTTGGAATAATGGAGCGCGCTGGCTTACAATGTAACGAGCGATAGACTAGCAATTGCTCGATATAAATTATATTTTTCATTTTCTTGGGTTTCGAGTTACAAGCGGATTGGCCGCGCGCTGAATCGGATCCTATTGTAATTTATCATCGAATTGCGAAGTATAGACAATGCGAGCGTAAATTTTGAAAACCAATAAATAAAACGAGCTGCAATTTGTAAGACCTTAGGCACTAATTAAATAGATCTTTCTTTGCTCGTATGTGGCTTTGGACTAGGACTGTGTAGTGCTATAGTTTTTATGCAGAACGTTTTGTGATTGTTATAAGAGTTCATGTAACGAAAACTTACTACTAGGCCTCTGCGATCAACAATGAAACTCTCGACATCCTATGGTATATGCTTACCTGAAACAAAGAAAATAAACAAATCATATAACATAAATTAAACAATAGAAGAGTGTCAGAAATTAAATTTTCATACTTTAATCAATTAAATTCATTAATTTATTACATAAAGTGATTTAAAAACGCAATCAATTAAAGACAAAACTTTAATCTCGCAATTAAAGATCACTAACAAAATAATCAACCATTAAACCCTCCCAAAAAAACGTCGAATTCCAAACACAAGTCACAATCGGCTCTTAAATTTGTTAAACAAAGAATCCAAACCCAGCCATCCCAGCTCCTTTCGAAAAGCAACGTTAATTGGCAACGCCGCAGCTATGCTTTCAAAAAACGTTTTTCCAAGCCAACAAAAGAATTGCGCAATCGAAGCACACGCTCGCTCTTGCATTCCCCCTTATCTAATCCCACCCAACCGCCGCAAACACACACACACGTTCCCGCAAACACACCACCTCTTTATCCTCTATCATTTCCAATTTTCCATTTCGTTAATTCGCCGACTCCTCGTGCGCTCGGGCCAAATAAGAAGAGGCCTTTCCTAGGATTCCTCAACATTTTTCTCCCCCATTCAACTCGCCCCTCCCCCAGCTCTCTCGCTCCCAGCGCTATTTATTACCCCGATCTCTTTCTTTTCGCCGTAGGCGTATATACCTAGCTAGCGCGGCGCCGTAAATCGCGCGTTCGTTCGGCACGCGATTTATATTTGTGTAAACGCACGAGAGGTGGAGAGAGTCGATTCTTTTTCGGAGGTGTGCGAGAGCTATGAGCGATGGGCTATCGTCACGGAATGCTTCGAGGCTCGTTGATTCGGGGATGTTATAGGATGATTTTGTGATTTTAAGAGGGTGGAGGGATGAGACGGCTGGTTTTGTAGGAATTGGCTTGGAAAAAGGAATTGAGGGGAAAGGGTTGGATATTGGTTTTAAGCGGAGTTTTATCTTCGCTGGAAAGTCTGATAAGTGAAAATCCTTCCTTTCACGGCGGAATTTGCATATCGAGAAGTGGCAGGATTTTCGAACGGTTCCAAGTGGCTTTCACCTCGCGATTAAAATAGAAAATCTACCCGACGATAATATTTTCTTGAAAATAGTGCTTAAGAGATGGGATGATTTCACTTTCAAATGCATATTGACACGGTTTTTTAAGCTTGAATTTAAGTGAAAAATATTATTCCCACGGCTGATTCAAACTAATAAATAAAAATACTTTTCAACGGATTATCCCGAAGCCAGCGTTGTCTTCTGTCTCTCGTGAGAGCGCGGAATCTTTTATTGTGCATTGTCGGAGCAGGCAGTCTTTAATCTAGTGCGCCGTATAGCGCGCTATAAAGTTCGAAGCTATAAATCTCCGGACTTCATAGAAAGACAGACGAAGTAAGGCAACACGGGGCCTGGATGGAGATAGAAATAGTATCATTGATTAATTACTTCTGAATGAAGTTACGGCGTGTCTGCTGGATTGAATAAAAATAGCCGACTCCATTACTATACCATTTGTCTGCGTGCTATTGGTTTAAGAATCACTGATACAGCTTCCTCTTAAAAAAATACTTTCCTACCAAAAGTCGAGCATCCAGATTAACCAGAACAACTCACACCTTCCACTAACAAGTAAATTTCGCCAAATCAAAACGTAGCCATCCAAATGAACTCCCAGACCCCCTCAAGATTTACAACCCTCATAACTGCAGTCTGTTCCGACATATTTTTCGGTCTATCTCGCGGCCAGTAAATTCCAGGCCCAGCTTGCGCGCGTGATTCCATTGTCCCAGCCCTGATATACACACTGCGAGCAATAAACCTCGTAAAATACACTCGCCATTCCAGCGCGTTAGTCCTGCGCATCGAAAAAAATCAGAAAACGAAGGACGCGCAGCATCCGCTCGCTAGGAAATTGACTTCGATCGGTTGGCCGTCGGGCCGCGGGTCTTCCGGATTTGCGCGCACGTGCGCTAGTGTATACTCGTGCTCTCCTCGCGTATATGATTTATGCATGTGTATATCTATCCCAGCTGCGCGCGTTTCTCGATTAAAGCACCGGCCCGATCCATCGTCGGTAATAAAGCTTTTTTTAGTGCCTCGCGCGAAGGTGTATATATAGAAAGAGATAAGCGCCGAGAGGGAAATCCGCGACAAAGGGAACAAAAGACGAGTTCGACGCGCTCAAAGGTAGATAGCTGTGTGATTTTCTGGAATAATGGAACAATAAGCGCGCGTATAGAGCACAGTGAAAAAAGAAGAGGGAATTCGGGTTTGAGTTGTTGGAATTGGCCTTTGCCAGCGGCGTTCGTATATGTATTTTACGCTGCTGTGTATGTATATACGAGCGAGAGAGCGAAATAGTCGGTTTTTCGTAGCATGCAAATGTAAGCGAGAGCTGCTGCTGTATATCTGATTTAGCGCGGAGCTGGAGTCTACGGGAGAGCGAGTAGCTTTTCCCGCGTTGGCTTGCACGGATGTACGAGCGTGCTGCATCGGTGCGAGCTTGCGTGCCGGGGCCGTGTATAGTATATGAGATAATGCGTCGGGTTGAATAAAAGTCGGACGGGGGTTGAATAAAAAGTGCTTCTTATGAGAGTCTAGGCTTTTTTCTTTTGTTTTTTGAGGAGATATATAAAAAAGTGGAGGGTTTTTATACGGTATAAACGTGTAGAGACTGATTAGAGGGAATTTATTGGAATGGTTAAAAATCGGGTACTAAAAGTAGTAAGACTTGATTTTTCGTATCTAATCTACAGTAGTTACCCAAAAAAAAGAATCGAAACTTAACTTTCCATTATCCTAATCAAAATAGGATAATTCTTCAAAAACAAAAAGCTTTGTAAAAACCACGCTTTCCCACACTCGTTACACTTTCAAACCATCACCCCACTTCCACAGCAACCCAAGAGCTGCCAGTAAATTTAAATTCCGCAAAATAATGACACTTCTCAACCACACATTTAAAAAACCAGGCACTTCCTCCTCGAACGATTATTAATAGAATCGAATAGCGCAATTTCGAAGCTTCCCCTCCTTACAAAAAAAGCACATGCCCCCAAGACTCTCTAGGTCCGCCTCGTTAAACATATACATCGGGCGTCGTTGGCGCAAAAGCTGTATGATGTATAAATTATACAGAGCGCCAGCTGCGTATGCGAGAGAGAAAGAGAGAGAGAGAGCGAGTGCGCTCGTTAAAGCAGCCGCGAGCGCGAATGTACACTTATATACAGTGTTGCAAAGAGGCGACTGGTCTGTATATATAGGAGGATGATGTATGGCGACGGCGACGAAGACAACGCGTAGAGCGAATATATATCAAAAGGAAGTTTATTTTTAGACAAGGCAGAGGCGAGAGTATCGATATCGGAGAGCTTCTTTGAAAGGGTGGCTTGCAATAAATATTGAGATTTTGCATGGGCATTTTTAGTTGCCGGATTGAAACTGCCGTGCTTCCTTTTTTTTGTGAATACTAATCGTGCGAAGGAAAGTTTCGTTTGAATTTCGAAACGCATCGATATCTAAACGATAAAACGAACGTTTCCACGCGCGATTTCATCCCTAAACCGCACTCCCACGCAAACAAAATATCAAATTCAGCGTAATTGTCCGGACGGCAAAACGCTTAAACAAACGCGATAACAATAAAACCGGCATTATCATTATCGCTCTCGCAAGCGCACAGCCAGAAATCCCGACTCGCTAAGCCCAAAGCCCGAAGAATCAGCCCACACAGTGATAATTACAATAAACACGACTACGGCGCTCTCCGGCATTGTCCGGCGTGTCCTCCAGCCCCCGCTGGAAAGGCGCGATAAATATTTAATTTACATCGGAGCGGGGGTGGCGAGAGCGCAAATTAATTCCGCGGCGCGCGGCGATAAGAACAAAGGAGTCAGCGAAAGAGAGAGAGAGGCGAGATAAGGAAGGCACATAAGCGCGGCGGAGGTTAAAGTACACAAAGCGACAGACTTTGTAGTAGGTATATATATAAGCGAGAGAGAAGCAGAAAAGAGGTATATAGACACACACAAGCGAGGTAGTGGGTATATTAGGATGTGTTACAGGCCGCGGGGGCGAACAAAGAGCGGAGGGCGCGAAGGTTGGGAGTGGGGAATTATAGAGAGGGGTAAATAAAGAAAATGAGAGGTGAGAGGGATTTTTGAATGTTTGTGTTTTAGAATGGTAAGGTCTATGAGCGCGTGGATCTCTAGGAGATTTTTAGAGAATGTTGCATTCGGTTATATTTTTAAGGCCGCGGATGTACGTAAGTACACGCCTTTCTTAGGTATTCGCGTTTGGGAGGTCGAAGAAAAAATTGCCTACATGCTTGGAGATACCGAGACGAACCGAGTCTGCGCTTTGTATTTTGATACCTTTTAAGGAATGGATCCTGTTTCAAAAGGCCGAGGAAAGCCCGAAGTGTTGGATTTCGCTACGAGGTGTTTAGAAAGTACATAGCGCTTTAAAATCAATTTTCTCTAATAATACTCCGGCGAGAATTTAGCGCTAGATAATAACTTTTTCGATTTAATTTAACAGCGCCTCGAGATTTCACGAAATCCCCAGGTTTTCCAAACATCAAACAATTTAGCACATGCACCTCTCTTCTAAAACCCACCTCTTACGCTCCACCCACAATATACCCTCACATCCACAAATTCGCAGAATCAAAATTAATTCGAACCCAGCAAAGCAGCGCCTCTCTCCCTTCTAGCTTCACCTCTCGTCGCGGCTCGAGCACAAAGAAACGGCGACACATCCACACGGCTCTTACCGGGAGGGAATCGCTCGGCGTTTTGTCGGCGAAAGGGATATCTCCGAGTCCTCCCTGGAAAATCGTGCGCTCGCTCTCGCAGCCACCTTTTACCTCTGGCGCAATAGGCCGCCCGAGGTTACGCTGTGTGCGGGAGGCCAAAGAACCTTTTTTCGCAACGCGCTGAGCGCCTCCTTCTAGCTTCATATTGGCCCTTTCGCAATCGCCTAAGCAACGGAGAGTGAGATAGGTTAGCGCGCTTTTTTTCCGCTCTTTCAGCCTCGGAGACTTCTTTTGATAAATTCTCCAAAGCGAGCCGAGCGAGGAATGCTGGAGAGGGAGATTGGATGCGAGAGGCGACGGATGATTTTTTTTTTTTTTTTTTTTTGTTTGAGAGAGGAGAGGAGATAAGTGGTGTTTGTGGGATTTTTCTTCGCGTTGGTGGTTTATGGGAAGATTGACGGCGCCGAGGCTGGATGTGGGTATTTTGCGGGCTTTTCTTTTTCTTCGAGCGGAGGATGATGGTTCGAATTATTTAGTAGGATTTGAGCTTGTCGGCTATAAATTTATGACGGTATTATTCGTGTTTGCTCGAATTACACTGGATAAATATTGCCGAGTGATTGTACGCTTTATCAGACGATTAATGCCTTTAACTCCGGCGCTCAAAATGCTTTATACAGCGCGGCTCTCGAAGGCGCAAAAAACTCAACAAAGCTTTCGAATAAATTTTCCCCCGATCGAATCGGCGCATCAATTTTCATACCATCAGCTCCTCATGAATCACGCCTCTCCCAAAACGGCAACTCTTCCTTCGAAATTCCATCCCTCCCCGGCTGGCGGTCTTACCCCGTAGCCCAGTGCCACACAAGCGCGAGCTTAAATAAACGATCCGGCGCGGGTACGCCGGTAGTTTTAAAATACACATTCGCGCGCAAGTGGCAGGACAAGGAAATAAAACAAGGATGCGCCGAGGGAGGGAGGGAAGAGGGGAAAGCGCGCGCCGAAAATAACCGTCTAATAATGCAATGCGGAACAAGTTTATTCTGGTAGCAGAGGCTACTACTCCTTCACTGGGTTAAAGCGCGCTGCGCTGGGCGGAGTTGCTTTGCTTCCTTTTCTGCGCGAGCTTTGGAGAGTTTAGTCGTTGCTGCGTCGTGGGTTTAGATTGGGATGTGGTTGCGGGAGGGGAGGGATATGAGAGTTGGTTGTTTTTTTTGAAGGTTGAGATAGGGTTGTGGGTTTTATAATGTACTAAGTTTCGTTAATGTTCGGGAAGTTTATAGGTACGGGTTTGATAGATGTAATGTTTGCGGAATAATTTTACAAGTACAGTATATGATTTTTACGTGTATGTTTTGTAAGCATTACATGTAGAAAATTGACGTGCAAAGTTAAAAATATTAAATGATTTTCAAGAAACTTTAAAATAATTTTAAGATTTAATACAATAAAAAATAGTGCTAAAATTTTTTGTTTATGATATAGATGCAGACTACAAGAATTTATTTTAAAATAAACTTTTAAACTTTTAAAGAAAATCTCTTTAAACAATTCTATTGATTAAATGCGTCGTTTAAGACGTTGGATTTCAGAAATTACTCAGTCTAACGATATGAAAGTTGAATTTATATATATATGTAAACTGTGTATCATTTTCTAATAAAATATGTTATTATTCCTCAAATTTGAGTCTCAATCAATTTTTGATATTTTTTTTAAAATGTTCATAGGGTGGATTTAGTCCAAGGACAAAAATTTAACGCTTCGCGGAAACCATTTGCACTTATCTACATGTAAATTTATTTTAGATTTAACATTAAATTATCTTTCAACCGCTATACTAAGTGTCATGGAGCGGTAGTCATCGTGTAATTGAAATAGAACGATTCAATATATTAAAAGTTAACATTAAAATGAGTTACCATGACCTGCCTCTTTAAGAACGCAATCTGCCACTGATACCTCTAGAAAGAACATGTTTTCAATTATTAAACTAAATTAAACTAAATCAGAGCTTTCATTAACTATTAAAATCCATTTGAATTGAACAACCTTTTCCGCAAATTCATTTAATTCCACATATTTCAAACGATTTAATCCGACTTTGCAATCGCTCATTGATTCCCAACCATATAGTTTTGTCGTCTTGCAAAACAAACAATAATAAAGAACGGAGGCGGGGAAAGAAATGAAAAAGAATGACGGGAAAAAAGAGAAGGGACAGCAGGTCGAGCTAAAGAGTGGATCGCTGCCGAAGTGCACTCCATACTACTCTTCACTGGCCATTTAAGCCAAAATAACAGGGTATAAATCGTTGCGTACTACGCTCCGACCATCTCTCTACGTGCATACTCTCCTGAGTATCGGTACGGAGTAATCGAGAAGCGTATAACCATCGAGCTACGAAAATGACCGTCGATTTTTCTCGGAATGAAAATTCAAGCCACTTAACGGGGAGGCAGAGAAAAAGTATGAGTCACCCGGGCTGTAAGTGCACTTTGAAGAAGAGGAGCCTGTTTATCGCGTTGTGCAAAAAAATCCTTGCTTTATCGCTGGGAAACGGTGTAAATTGAAATACTTTGTAAGCGGATTGCGCAATTAGATGTATTTTATTAGGCGGCGTCAAGAAAGTTTGAGGTATAACTTTCCTAATTTGTGAATTAATACTTTAATTAGCGCGCTCTCGCGCTATCCGCCGCGCGACTCTTAACTTATTACTTGATATTTATGAGTTACATAACTAATAGCTTCTTAGATGTGTACTAAGCGTTAAATCCGCGCGAAATTGAAACATAATTCACGAAAAGGAGAAAAGTCCGCGTACATACGTATTCTGGCCATTAAAATAATTCCAACCGCCTGTGTACATCACTCAGCGACTTATTAATGGAATAAAATCCGCTGATTACGAAACCGAGAGCTCAGCGAGAAAAGGCTCGAGCCGAAACCAAAGCCAGGGGATAACGAGCCTCGCCGATAAAGTAAATAGGAGTAATGAGTCGAATTTCTAGAGCTCTCCCCCTATTGGTTTGCCTAGGCGCTCGCTGAAAAATATCTCTCTCCACACATTCAGTCGCTCGTGAGCTCGCGAAAGCTAATTAAAGTCGTTACGCCCCGCGGGAAAGCGCGGAGATAAGGAGGCAGCCGCGAGCGAGAAAATCAAGAGGGAGAGAGAGAGAGAGAGAGGAGAGGAATGAGGAAGTGGCGAGCGTCAGCAGAAAAAGGAGCTGCTGAAGAGGAAGAGAGAGAGAGAGAGAGGGAAGGAGAGAGAAATTACATCGGGGATAAAAGTCGCCGCGGCGAGAATCGATAAACAGCTCGGAGAGGAAACGAAAGAAAAAAGATGAAGTAGAGGGAGGATGATAAAGAAGAAGAGAGAGGAAGAGAGAGAGAAAGGGAGAGGGAGGAACGCATTACGTGATCGAGTTGAGGTGTTGGGAGAAGGATGGTACGAAGAGAATGTTGGATGGTTTTTTTTGGAGGGGAAGCTTTTGTCGAATCGATAATTATTCGCGGGTAGACGGTTGTGATGTAATGGGTTGGTGAACGGAAAATAAGTTTGGAGTCTATTTATATTGAAGGTTTTAACTTTCAGAGAGACAATTAGTTTTTTAGTTAAAACTGGAATTTCAAAAATTCAAATTATTACCTATTTTCTAGAATGGACAAAATATAATAAGTAATAATATGTCCGAGATAATGATCCTTGTATAAGATACCTAATTTTGCACTTTTTAAAAAATTTTGAGTCCTCAATAATAATCAAAATTCTGTTTTTTACTCAAACAATAAGGCTTAAACCTCCAAAATTTTGTGCTTTTCAAGTCTCAAGCATATCATTGTACAACTTTCATCCAAAAGAGAATCCCTCTCACCCACCTCATTTCCCAACAGCTATAAAAATAAACCTTCCCCTCGCAAGCCATCCCTCCCTATCCCTTATCACTCCCCGAACTACCTTTCTCATTTCCAACTCTAACTCGAAAATTCCCCGGCTCCGTTCCGGCAATTTCCAAAATCATCAAGTCTCCTCTCGCTAAAACAATTCCAGCCACTCCGTGCCAGAAATTCTCTCGAGCTCGCTCGCTAATACCTCTGCGAGAAGTCGCAAGCCTACGAGCCCGAGAGAGAGAGACGGAGATACGCGGAACAGGGGAAAATTTACGCTTCGAGCGCCGGAAAGCTCCAGGGGGGATGAGCGAGCGTATACCGAGATGCCATCCGCACGAACTCGTCGCTCGACTTATATATCCTCGAGCTCGAGCGAAATGTTAATTGCGCGCTTTACAAGCGGCAGAGTTGGCTCTCTGAGTTTTGACTTTTCTTTTTGGATTTTCGATAAGGTTGTTTAGCGTTTTTTGTTTACTCGGCAGTTTTTCGGGTAGTTTATTTTTTGGAAAAAATTCTGTTTTGATGAGTCTTGGTGCATACGTGTTTTCAGTGATGAAAAATTTTTATATTTTTAAATAACAGAATAACTATTAAACAGCAGAGAAATGCAAGCAGTTAATGAAATACAGAAAACTGAAAGCTCCACCTCATCAAGCTTCCGTTGCCGGCACTTATACGCTCGCAGATCGCTCGACTGATCGCACTTCCGGATATCTGATGAATTCATCAAGCCAACGATTATAGCGTGTTGACTTACTAATGTGAGATTCTTACTAATGGCCGATAGAAAAATTGCTAAAACACAACTAATTTTCCCAGCATCTACTTTTTAATCTGCTATTTTCACTCTACGAACGAGCTTCCATGTTTTCGTTTGATATTTCTTCGCTTTACCGCCGACGGAAATGCTCAGGAAAGGGATTAGCAGCGGGTAACAGCCGCATAAATTGGGTATTTAAGGCGACCGCTAGTTCCAAGTTGTGGGAGGGTTTTTGCATATTCCGCGCGGAGCAGAAACGCCGAGGGAGATTTTCGTATTAGGCGCTAATACAAATGGTCGCTGCGCTCTTTGCTTTTACTTAGAATTATTATATTACTGCGGTTCTACCTGTGCATAGGCATGGCAATGCAGTTTTATGTAACACATTTATTACGAAACTTTACCTACAACCCTGCATAAGCCGGCTGCGCTGCTCTCCCGGCCGTTTCCCATGAATACCTAACAGAAAAATTTTACTCGGAATCTCAAACCGGAGTGTTTTTTCACCCGAAAATGGATCGAACTTTATTTCACACGTTGATAAAATTCATTAAACAATTTTTCAACCGTATACTTCATTTAGATAAAAAGACCATCCCCACTTTTAATCATCCTCCTTAAATCATCCTAAAACCGTACACCCCAAAAGCAACATACAGCTCTCCAAACCATCCAAATCGCCGGCACAGCCGCAGAGGGAGAGAGAGCCGCTTCAAGCATCCTCCGCATTTCCTCGCGCTTTCCCATGCCTCCGTCCATCCATCTCCCTCTCTTTCTCCGCCTCGTCCCTCTCCTATACATATCGCGTGCTCGCGCTCGCGCGCCGGCTTACACACGTTACGTATGTGCCGCCGGCTGCGACAGACGTCGGCTCGCTGGCTGCGCAGACTCTTCCGCGTTCGCGCAACACCGCTTATGGTGCTTTCTCTCTCCTTCTCCCTCTCTCTCTCTCTTTCTCTCTCCCTCTACGTGTGTGTGTGCGAAAGGGAGCAGGATTTTAAACATGCGCGCACGACTTTGGCTCGAGATTTTCTCTCTCGTTCTATCCTAGCGCGTTTCTTGTGCGCGCTTTTACGTAACCTTATTAAGGCGCGAGGAGGAGAGAGAAATTTCTCTCTCTTAGAGTTGGCGAGATCTCGTGAGGGAAAATGTTATGGGAGAGCGGAAGGATCGTTATTGGGTTCGAGCGCGGGGCTGATCTTTTGTTAGACGAGGGCTTTTTTTTTCAATTAGAGCTTGCTCATGATGAGAGAGGGATATGTGGCTGGATATGCCGGTTTGTTAATTGTTTTTGTTTTTTCTTTCTCCTGACGGCTGATGCTGGACGTGTAATCATAAATATTTTTTTGCATTTTCGAGGGATCGTATTGCTAATATGAATTTTGATTTGATACGACAGTTTATATAAGCCATTGTTTGTTAAGCGAGGAGTATAATCATATTCTGAAAAAATGCAGGGACATTAAGTAGATTGAATCCGTCACGGCAAGTCCGTGAACGATCTCTAATCCCGTTTAATTGCACAATTAAAAACCGATTTTTCAGCCGCTCACGAAAAAGCCAAGCAGAAAAATCCCATTCGAAGCCGATCCTTCATCATTAATATCAATCCCATTTTTTTCGCCGGCCCGCGCGCGATATATTAATTCCCGGCGTGAAATTAATCTTCATTCCAGAAAATTTAGAATGTACACAAGGTTAGCCGCGGTGATAAATCTTCCGACGTTGGAAAGGGAAAAAAAAGAAAATCCGGCGATGGAAAAAAGGTGAAGCAGCGAGCTATATAGCCCGCATCTCTAGCGCGCCTTCTGTTACGTGCTAAACTTTTCGGCTACTATTTATAGAGGCGCGATCGAGCGAAAGGGATTATTAAGCGCGAGTTACGCTGGCTGATCTATGTATAGGCTCACCTGCATTGCTGGGGTGCGTGCGAGGTTTTGAAATTAAAAGGCTTATTATATGCGTGCAATGGATTATTTTTTTTTTGTTTTTAGCTTGTGGTTTGAGTTCTCACGCGGCTAGCGTGCTAAATGAATAATGCGCCCTTGGTGGAATTTCTTGGTGTTGGGAGTGAGGCTGTGGTTTTTCGTTTTGGGGATTGGAATTTTGTAATTGTTGGTGTGAGTGCATTATCGGCTGGGAATTTCAAGTTTTCTGGATACTCTGTAAAGAGTCGATGCACACATTATTGTCGATGTTCTTTGCTTGCGAGTAAGCTTAAAAAGTGGGTATTAATATCCACTTTTAGTTAACAATCGTTACGGTGTTTTAATTTAAACGTAACTATAATTATCTAATTCACAACTATTCTTTTCTTAATTAACTTGTTTGTAAACTAACGATCCTCAAGCAACTATTAACCTCAGTCAAGTCTTACCGAATCCACCGGGTAAACCAAGCGACCAATCATGCATTCCCTATTTACCCAGCTTATCAGCAAGCGGCATTGCGACATTAAACCCGTGTCTCTCCGCCAAAGAAACGATCCATCCCAAGCCCACTAATCACCCGGCGGGCAATTTCGCACTAATTCCTCCCACAATTCATGCGCGCGCAAAACCCGAGCCTCATTAACTCAATCCCGATATTCCACCCACGAAGCCGGCCTCTCTCTCTCTTGATCACCTCCGACTTCGAAAAAAAAAAAGAAAAAAAAACCCTCGCCTAAACCAATCGCTCGCTCGCGCGCGCGCGTCACCCTCTTGCGCAACGGCGCCTCCAAGATACAACTCCACTCGCGCGTCGTGATTCGGCCTTTTTTTTCTCCACGGGCGTTTAACGTGTGTAATCGCGCGCGGATTAGGCGCGTTGCGAAAGCCAATTGTACACGAAGTGTCCGCGCTTTATGTGTGTGCGCGAGAGTGTGTGTTTTTACGCTGAACTAATGAGAGGAGAGATACATAGCTGGGATGCACTTAATTTTGCAGTGTATGGCAGAGTGTTTCTGGGAAGGGAGCGAGATCTAGGAGCGAGAGGATTTGCATGTGGGAGAGGTGGCTGGATCGAAGGGATTGGGTCGAGAGCTGGGAGATGATTAATTCGATGGTGAAACTCTGCTGTTTGTTTAGCGGAGTGTGAGATCGAACAAATCGTTACGGGATAATTTACTTTCATTTTGGAATGCCGGTAAGTTTCTGTGCTTGCAGTCTTTTGAAAACTCGGTAAAAGGCTTTGACGGCTGATTCTGCATAAGCACACTCGGATAATAATTTAACTCCCTTTATAAAATCAAAGATCGTTGAATATGCAAATAAAAATCACCGAAATTCAACATAAATCATTAGCAGACACATCTCGGCTTCGCAACTACAGGCAATTATTTCATTCGAAAGCACCTCGGCAAAGCACTTTGCATATACACCTATCCCAACGATCCTCTCCCATCCAAATCATCCTTAAAACAAAAAAATCCAGCCGACCTTACACAACATCCCAATCACGCTTATCCACTCCCCGTCACCTATACTCCTCGAAAAAAGAAGTCTAACCCAATCCGCAAAAACC
This sequence comes from Eupelmus urozonus, assembly GCA_900480035.1. NCBI lineage: Eukaryota > Metazoa > Arthropoda > Insecta > Hymenoptera > Eupelmidae > Eupelmus > Eupelmus urozonus. The sequence goes on along the minus strand of UELX01000246.1, from coordinate 31,258 downwards.
AGACGCACACGGTAGACGCAGGATTTTCCTCGGCCCATTACATATTACGTGTATATTACATACACGCCTCCCGAGCTTTTTCTCTCTCTCTCTCTCTCCCATTGCGCAACTCGCTCGCACAATTTGTCAGTGCGCGCGCTGCACTTATGTGCATTACGTCTCGGCGCAAGTATATCGCGCGCGAGTGAAAGTTCCAGCGGGCTCGGAGCTACGTGTGCGCGCATATTAAACGCAGGCGGCTCCTTCTCGAAGAAAAGGATCGATTTACGATTATGCGCGCTCAAGAGGCTCCGCTGTTTCTCCCGCGCATCTAGAGTTATGCGTCCTTTCTCTGAGCGAGCTCTGGAGATGCTTGCCGTTTTTTTAGGGGGGCTTTTGGTTTATTAGAGAGTTTTTAGTTTGGGTGTTGTATATTGTTTTAAAATGTTATGTTGTACGAGGAAAAGAAAATGGTAGGTGGGATACAGAGTTCATGTAAATATTATATTAACTCATTGTTGTAATAAGAGTGCTTGTACTTTAATGCCGCACTCACGTAACTTTAAGGATTGGATAATTCCCCGGCATTTACTTTGAATAAATGCAGTGTCGCATTGTGCTAGCGCGTTGATTGTGGAGGAACATTCCGGCTGTTATATTAGTTAAGCGTCGGAGAAAATTACGAGAATCACTATTACTGTTGACAGTTTAAAGTCTAATTCAAACATTAAGGAAAATACAATGATTAGTATAATGACAGCTTATTTTATAAGGCCGAAAAGCTGGCGTGAATTTTATATTGAGCGTTCGATTGCACAACGTCATATCGTGCAGTTTCTTAAATTATTTGAGCCGGCAATTTATCAAGATTTACCTTTTGGCTGAGTTTTACCCGGAAAAAAAGCGTTTATCGCTCGCCGAATATTATATCTGAAAAACAGTCGGATGAAAAAATGGTAGCCACGAAATAGTTGTGTTTTCTATAATGACGTTTTTCTTCCGTAAAACGATCAGGCCATACGAGTTCGTTAATAGTACGTTATTTACTTTGAACGATGATACATGTGTAGTCATATAAGAGCGCGTTGATCGGAGCGTTTCAGCGGGGTATTATAATCATACACGGAGGATATTGCGTTAATGATTGCGATGCAATTTCGACAGTCGATAGTATAATTTAAACGTTTAAGAAATTACATTGATTATATTGTAACACTAGCGACGTGCATCGTTCGGGCTTTTTGCGCGTGCTTGTAGCGCGCTTTTTGCCCTTATGAAAATCGTGTGAAAATTTTCGAAGAATTTTACTAAATTTTAAGTGCGCCGGATTATAAAAATGTTGATTGCTTTCGAAAAGATTATTTATGAAGGTCCCACACTCTATTTTTACCGACTGAACTATTTTTTGTCTATGATAAAGGAATGTATCTTACGATACGTGCAAGTCTAGGACAGTTATAATAACCGTAATAATATACTCTGTGCAAATTTTTCAGATGATTAAAATAGTTAAAAACTTTTCTTTAAATACAATTCTTAGATACTTTGGTATATTTATAAATAGTTGAATTTCCGTATATATTAGAATATTTTTTTTAAATAATCAAAAATAGCTTTATCGATAATCAGTAAATTAAGGATTCATGAGTTTACTAATAAAAATTAATTCAGACCAGTATACAAAAAACTCTCGCTCTCCCAAATAAAAAAAGTAAACAGATCGCCGAATCCATCCTCCTCGGCCACCAAAGCAAACAATCACATTCGCACATAATGCACAACTCGGCCCGTACGTTAACCCCACCTCAAACACAAACCAGCCTCTCCGCTCTCCAACCTAAACATGCAAATTGAAAATTCAAAACGCCGCGCAGCAGGAAACCAGAACCGAGGTGACGCGCAAAAAAAACCACCTCGCACCGCTTACTGCCTCCCCCCCACTCCGGGAAACATCCGCGTCTCGAAAGACGAAGCCGCCTAACGAAGGCGCCTCGTCCTCGCAATAAAGCGCGTTTTACTACGCGCCATATCCATATTTATTTATCGAGGCGAATTTCGAAGGGGCGGCGCGCGCGCAGCGGCCTCGTAAAGCCGCAGCCGCTCAATTTGCATCGTCTTCGTCGAATCGAGCAAGGAAACAGGAATCGTAATATACCAGGGAGCTGCACGGACCATGTGTGTGTGTGTGTGTGTGTATCTGCGGCTGGACGTATCTCATCGGTGGTCCGGCGGTTCAGTGACTCCTTGATGAGTATACTGCTCGGCTCTCTCTCGCTCGCTCCTTTCTCCTTCGTCTTCTTCCTCGTTCCGCGCTTTCGAGCTCGCCTCTCCCTCTCTCTCCTTTCGCTTTTTTGTCGCCTCTCCTCGCGCGCGCTGTATTCTGGTTCTGCTTGTTTTTTTTTTTCCAAGCTCGATGATGCCGAGCGACGACGGCGTGGGTACGGCGCGAATGACGAGAATCGCCGCGGCGCAATTTTAAGGACGGCGGAGACGAGAGTATAAATCAGCGGAGTTTGAGCTGGTTTTTTGTCTTAATCGGTGAGAAAGAGCCGCTGATGATGGACACGCTGGATGTCGATGGGTCGATGTTGATGGAACTATGTGGCGATGTAACTATGAGGTATGGAAAGGGCGCGAATTTCAATAATGCGCGCGCTGCGGGGATTTATGCGCGTCTATTACGCGTCGTATGTGCGATGGCAGTATGTTAATGTGATTTACGGTTATGGATCGTTAATTGGATTTTATGCGATCCTATTGATCGGGAGTATAAAGTCAGGGTACTTGAGGCTGGGTAAGTATTTATGGTTTTCGATGAACAAGTAATAAAATTTGGATTGATTAAATAGTATTTAAAATATTTATGATTATCGATAGTAAATCGTAGGGGGATTTGATTGTTATAATTATTAGTCGTAAAGTGTCAAGTGAGAAAGAACGCATTACATACAATTAAAATCTGTCTACTAATGCATATGTCCGACCAGACTCGGCTGTTATCTACTTCGAGATGTGCATGGTTCGCATCTACCGCGCCAATCGACCAATCTTCAAAATTTTTAGCTTAAAAAAATGAAATTATCAGGCAATATTTATTTTATAGCAATATTCTGAAACTTACAAAAATATTCTTTCATAACCACAAAAATTATTCAGGATATTTTTACGATATTAGTTGAGGCTATAAACGGGTAAATAAACGGGTTTGCCTTCATTAGATCAAAACTTAGCACGATTCCAGAAATTCTCGTTTACAAATACGCGCAAACATTACGAAATAAATTGTATAATAATTCCCTCGGCTGATTTCACAGATGTAATTGTTGATTAATCGCGTTATCAATCAATTGCATCAGCTAAATCGGCAAACACAATTTCCTCCCGTCTAATTACAACGTAAAATTACAACTTTACGCAACAATCCAATCCCCTCCTCCCTTTTTTCTCCCCCAAAAGCCAGGAAAAATAAAAAAAAACCGCTTCCCTCTCAACTAAAAGCGATAGGAGCGGCGCAAATCCGCCGGCAGCATCAGCATGCATTACGCAAGCCGCCTCGGTATCTGGCCCGCTGGAAAAACCGCCCGTTTTTTCCCTCCTCCCTCCCCGCATCCTTCGTCCTTTTTTCGTCCTCGCTCGTTAAACAGGCTCTCACTCTCTCTTCTTGCAGCTCCTCTTGCTCTCGCTGCACTTTCTTCCCCCTCCCACGTCCCTCCCCGCGGAGCGAGCCTCGCTCGACCGGCTCGACGTCATCGGGAGAAGGAGAGGGAGGGGGGAGAGATAAAAGCGTTACCGAATAACTTCCTGCTGATAATGATTGCGCGCGCTCGTGCGCGTCGGGCTAAATTTATGCGACTCTCGTAAGTCCGTGGCGTTGTTATTAAATATGTATGGGAGGTAAGGGCGGAAGGGATGCTGTGATGGGGATGTGACGTGTGGTGTAAGAGGTAGGTGTCGTGTTGGTTGATGTGTGTTTGGTATGTGGAAAAGTTGATACTTTTAGCAGGATTTTTATAGCTGTGTATGATTGTTGATAAGAATGGATATCGATTATTCTTCAAGTCATGTTTAGTCCATGAAATTTGAAATACGTATCCGTGAATTGAAAAATTCTATTTTAAATTCTTAAATAAAGCTACACCAACTTCCCCTAAAACCAGCCACCGCCATACATTTTAACATAAACATCTTTCCACAACATCCCCCTTAAAAAAGCTCGCTCTCTTTTAAAAAACCAGTAGTAAAAGCTGCGCATCACACACCTCCAACTCTCATCAAAGCCCAAAGTACACACACTCGCTCACACCTCCCCCTCACATGAATACACAACGCGAGACAGAAGCATCTTAACCAGCCACGTGCATGCAAGACAAGACAAGACGAGAGCACGCTGCACTCAGGGTCGAGGTGAAAATGACCCCGAAGAGCCCTCACCCCCCCCCCCTCTCTCTGGCGCGCGAGCTGCCGTTATTTACCCGGGCGCTTTTATCGCGCTTATTATCTCATTTCCTTACCTCGACCCGATTTCGCCTCTCTCGTGGCGCTCTGTATACCCGCTGGCGGGTTTGCGCCTCTTACTTAGATCCGGGCGCGCGAGCGGCTTTGCCGCTCTTTCGGGGGATGACATCGTTTTGTCTTTGGAGGAGTAAGGAGCTTTCGCCGACGGGAGATTATTTTGTATACTTTGAGCGAGCTTTATTTGCAGATGGATGGTTTTTGCCGCTCGGGATTTTGCTTCTTGTGGAGTTGCTGATGTTGTCCTGAGTGGGATTCGAAATTTATAAGAGAGCTGATGGATGGTTGCGCGAGGTTAATTTTATATGAGGTTTATGAGTTTGGTCTTGTTTGTATTATTATGACAGGAATGATTCTTTTTTGCTAAATAAGATTAAAACGATTTATTTCTTTAGTAACTAAAAAACAATTCCAAAAAACTCATTTTAAACCCACACGCCGGTCCTCATACTCTTCAGCAGTGTATTGATAACAGCTTTGAAATTCGATAATAAATATGCAAAGTCGATATTCGATACCCCTTCGATCTGGGGATTATTCGTTCCTATCTACCTTCCTGCATTTACTTTATTCTCGGCTGCTCGTCACCTCGCCTGGACTTTTTAACTCCCGCGGCTGGCTTTGATTAAGGGAAAAAGCCGTAAGCTCAACAGCAGCAAAAATGCTTTTTTTCGAATTACTTTGGCCTGCAGTCTTTTTTCGGATTCGTCAAAGCAAAAAATGAAACAAGCACGACTGCTCCAATGCTTTTTGCCGTAAGCTTGCAATTCGACTATATGGAATGGATAAAGGGGAAATGCTTTTTCAATTCTAAAAATGCGTTTGTATATTTCTTAATATATAGAATTAAATGATGATTAATAAGAAGCTATAAGTATGTCCTAACTAAATTCTCATTTTAAATTATTTGTAAAAAACTATCAGAAGCAACAGCACAAAACTAATTAACTGCGAACACAAGACTCAGAAATATAAAAATCATTGGAATCCACTCTCTCCCCTCCTAGAAATCGACTTCCCATTCTCGAAAAAAAAAAATCCCCCCGCAAAAATACATCTTAACTCAGTGTAAATAATCTCCGACGCAGCGTATCGAAGATGATAAATCAAATCCAAAGAGGGAGCGCACACGATACGTATTCCACTTACCCGACGGCAACTTTCCAACATGACTTATAGATCAAGTTTACGTAAGAGCCGCGCGCGAGCGCAAATCAGAAGTGGAGAGAACCGGCGCGAGCTTCGCTTGAAAAATGACGGAAAAAATGGAAAACAACACCTGTCGAGCCGATGTTTATACGCGAGCCATCGTCGATCTGGCCGCTCTCGCGCGGATCTTTGCAGTATATACGCTTCCGCAAAAGTATATATACTGAGCACAATCGCGACTGTATATATATGTATAGTCGTCTTTCTATACAGGCGAGCGTTTTCTCTCCGTGGGCAGATAGGAAGAGACCCTATTTCTTGGACTTTCTCGGATGGTTTCACTGTCGTGTTTATTCGCTTTCGTACGGGCTTGTCAGCTGGAAATGCTCTTAGTTGCTGTTGTGTCTGTAAGGACTGATGTGGATTTCGCTGGTTGTTGTGTTTTGTTTTGGAATTACATACGTTTGGAGTGATTTTTTTTTTGTAAAGTTCGCAAATTGCATCGAGAGTAGGAATTGGATTTGTTATTCGCTTGTGATTTATAATTGGACAGACAATTTTTTCGTTTGTAATGAAGAACGTGCATCAGCAAGTTGTTTATTTGAAGACTGGGTAATTGGTTTTATTGACCTAGCATTATACAACCTTTAGCAGTGGAATAATGTAAGAAGTTTTAAACTAAAATAAACAGTATCTGAAAATACTACAAGATTTTAGAAAAAATAATAAAAAAAATTTCAAATGAACAACCCAGTCTTGAAATAATATATTTTTTGATAATGTTCAGCCAATGTGTTCAACTGTTAATTTGAGTTATTATAACAACAACTAGCAACCTCTAATTCTAAACCAACCATCCCTTCTACAATTCATACCAATCCCCAATCTTCATCCCTCTTACTGACCTACACCCACCATCCTCTCAGCCAACTCCAAACCCACACTCATCACCCTCTAACCCATCACCCAAGAAAATCCCAAACAAAGATCCACACACGTGCTCTCGACAATAGCCTCCCTCTCTCTCTCTCTTACACTCGCCAGTCTACCCAGCCTCGGCGAACAGCTGTTCGCTCCGCGGCGCGAGGTTTAAAGGCAAGGTCGTGGCCTCGCATCGCGGCGCAGGCGCTTACGTGCGCGCTGCGCGCTCTCTGCACTTGTGCAACTCGCGCGTAACGTAAGTACGTACGTATACGTACACGACCTGCCGTCTCTGTATGCGTTCCGCGAACGGCAGGCAGCTCTCCGCATATACATACTGCTCTAGCGTCCTTGTCTCTTGCGCCGAGTGCACTGTACTCTAGCTCTTTCTCTCTGCCTGCGCTTCGTGTGGGTATGTATAGAGGGTATAGGGAGAGGGCTGCGTAAAATGGATGTACACGCGCGCAGAGTCGGATGCGCTTATGCTTAAGGGGTTATGCGAATTCTGCAAATGTGCATTGCTTGCATGATTCATCTTGGGGACGGGTGTATGCGTTGCATATATCTCGACTAACGCGGGGAGAATTTGCAAACGCTGTTTCTAAGCATATGTTATCAGAGCGCGTGTTAATTTAAAGCGCGCGTCTATATATTAATTAAACCTGCATTCTTAATGTAAAAGCGCATATCTCCAACGCGCATCCCAGCGAGAATGGCCCTTCGAAAAAAAGAAAAAAACAAAATCAAAACCATTAACAAGCATTTCCACGCGTTATATTAATAGAACTCCCGGAACCCGCTCCTCCAAGTCGCTATATATCCTCTCCAAAAAACTACGCGCGAAAACACGAGCCGCGCGGCTCTCACGGCGCGCAAGTGCGCGTGTTGCGAGCTCCGGTAGTTTTAGCTGATACAGAGAGTGTAGCTATAAGCGAAGAAGCTACAGCGACGGAGATAGGGAGGAGATAGCTATGGCGACATGCTGCTTCTCTCTGCGAGAGAGAGCCGATCGCATGCCGATAGAGGGAGAGTGGGGGGGATGCGAGAGTGGAAGGATTTTCTTTGTGCGCTGAGGAATTGCTATGGGTGTATGGGGGTGCGAGAATTTGTTAGTTGTTGGGAGGAGAGGATGAGGGAAGGAGGGATTTTTATGGTGTTTGATATGATATTTATAGGGTTGGGTAGTTGGAATGGAGGTTTTGTGGTTGTTTGCTTTCTAAAGGCAAAAAAGTGGATGTAAGTTTTTTATGGTTAATGTTTAATAATCGTGGAAGTTATAAGTACGTTGCTGCAAAATAGTGTAATATAATAGCTGCCGTGACCAGTTATAAGATAAATGCGCTAGTTATTAAAGTGAATATTAAGTAAGAAAACATGTGAATCTTATAAAAGTCATTACTTATAAAACTTTTTAACTTAATAATGTACGGTTTTTGTGCAAGCTCATAACTAAGCTCGCTGCAAAGCAAAAAAGAAATAATTTTATTTTTCTAAAATTAGAGAATAATTATATAGTTGCAAAATGGAGCAATTTCATTACAAAAAGAATTAGAATGGCTTTTAAACAAATTGTAAGTCAAAAGTAATTTGTTAAATAAAAAACTTTAAATTCATGCAAAAAGTTCAGAATAATAGTACCCTGCAATATTTTTACTGCAAACAACTATGCAAAGTTAAACTAATTAGTATCAAATAAATTCTACGGTCAATTTGCATACGAGATCAAATCTAAAAAAAAAAAAATTAGTATTCCAAATCCGAAAATCGTTTATGTACGTATACAGTTAATGAATAAAGATTAGCCCCCACTCTGATATCTTGTATTCTTAATTTATTCAAATACCTTTGCGTTTAATAGTAAGGTACACACAGCTTTTTATATTCCTATTAACAACTCCTTATGACAAACTAGAGCACTGACTTATTAAGCCAATCTCAAAAGAGAATTATTACTCCAGCTACCACGTCACTTTTTCCTACCTATTAAACTGTCAAACACAATCATACAAATCACCTAATTCCACATTTCACAAACCAAAAATACCACAAAATCGCCCCCACCTAAATAAACCCAAAACAGCTGGAATATTCATCGTCAAGCCCCGGCGAAAAATAAATTCACTCCTCAATTCGGCCTTCCAATCGAAATATACCCGAGGAGCCGTCTTTCCTATACCTCACATACACACACACACGCGTACGCACACTTGACTGTACATATAGTTATGCAATCCGCCGCCGCGTGTATTTTCATGGTCAAGGGGAAGGCGTGCGCGCGCCTCGGTCCTCAGCTCGGTCGACCGCTATACGCCGGGAATACATTATACACGAGCCGGACAATTTAAAAAGGCGCGCGCGCGTGGAGTGTATGTTGTTGCCGGGTGGGTGGCTGGATTCCTTTGCTTTTTGATGAGGTGGAGTGGTGGGGGAACGAAGGAATTTGTTATTTTTGAAGTTGTGCGAGTGGTAAGTTTTATTTTATAAATTAGTTGGTATTGGATAAATAAACGTTTTACAGGTTTTTACATTTAATTTTAATTTATGTATTCTAATTATACAATCGACAGCTCCGATGATAAATAAACAATTCTGAATATAAATTTCCAAAGATCATTTAAACCCCACAAAAAAAAACTCTCAACCAAACTATATAAAGCTCCAACCTATTGAATCGGTCTCATCAAGCTGCGACACCATCTCGACCAAACCGACTACCAGCCTCAAAATTCATGTATTCACCGATCGATATCGGCGATCCCCGCCCACCCCGCAGACCATCGCCGACCGAGCGCGAGCCGCATTGCGTAACCTCCGGCTCTCTCGGATTAGGTGTGAATTACGCATGCGGGGAGGATCGCTCCTCTGTCTCTCGCGCTGCGTTAAAGAATCGCCGATCCAGCAAAATCAAAGAGGCTCGAGGCCTATATGCTCCTTTTATCCGGGCTGGATTTGCAATTCTTATCGCTCCGCCGCTGCCCACGCGCTCTCTGTTATTTCGGTTCCTTTGTGCTCCGTCTTTTTTCGGGTAAATTTTTTCTTGTGTGCAGAAGGAGGAGGCGATTATCCGAGCGTCTGGCGTACACTTGCTAATTTGGTCGGGGCGAGCTTTGTCCGTCTGGCGAATTGATTTTCGCGTGAGAGATTTTGGGAGGCTCGGAATTGGGCATCGACGCGCGGTTTGGTTTAGCAAAGTGGTAAATTTAACGATACGGACGGTTTGTGATTGTAATTATCAATTTGGTACTTTTTTATAAAAGGTGCAGTCTAGGCGAATAAAAAGTTTTGTACGGAAAAAATTATTGATGGAAAATCAGGCGTTATTACGCAATACCACCCACGGCACCGTGGACAGCTAAATCTCTGCATATACTACTAGCTATTATCGTTTTCCACAGAAAACGTCGTAAAAACGATTTATTTGACGCAGAGTAACGAAGCGACGGCACAAGCAGCCAGACAACACGACTTTCACTTTTGTTTCATTCAGGCACAAAAGGGAATTCAAATGCGAAGACCGTTTAAAAGATATTCTGCATAAATTATGGCAATGGGTACTAGTGTTTTAATGAAACTTTTGTTTGCGTTACTTTATTGCATGATGGCTTTTATTCAAATATTATAGAATGAATCTTCATTATGTTAAAGGCTGTTGTATGAGTACAGTGTAAAAATGTTTGTTTTTAATTTCTATTTTCTCCCACGGATTCAGTACTTAAATTTTTATAAAACTTATACCACTGAATGAGATAAGTAATTTATTGCATATAATCGCAATTCAAAGCCCGTATTAAGAAATACATTGTATTTATCGTTTACTGTATTAATATAATACAAAATGCAACACACACTATCTAAATCTGAAAAAGTAAAAAATCACTTATGCTACATGAAAAACCACTTATTCGCATAGAATAAATATTTTCCACTCTTTCTGCTTTAAGTAATGAGTTAAACAAACCATCGATAATTTCAATTAATATTCTTATCAAATATCGAAAAATACACACACCCAAACCCCTCCAAAACCCCACATCTCACCACTCATCCTACCTGTCCCAGTCCATCAAAAAACCTGAATAATTCACTTAGCCGACGAGAAACCATTAAACCCTCCTCGCAGCCTCGTTCGCGCAAGATTCGCGTTGATAAGCCGGCGATAAAAAAGCAGTTGCGTGCAGGTTGGCGCGCCACTCCGGAAGATGAGAGCCGAGTAGCGCAAAAGAAATGCAATAAAAGGAAGCAGCAGCAGCAGCGCGAGGTGGTTGGCCTCTGGGAACTGCCGTTTTGCTTTTCCCGCGCGCGCGCGCGAGAAAAAGACGAACGGGGCGAAAAAAGGAGAGCGAGGAAAAGCCGCCGCCGTGGCGGTGAGGTGATTTAAAGCGTCGGACGCGCACGCGCGCTGCAGTTGCAGGAAGTGAATATTATTAGCAGCCTGGTCCTCGCATAAATCCCGAGCGAATGCGGGGAGATGAGAGGGGGACGGGGAAAAATGCGAGGCTTTTCTTGCGAGCGGCGCTTTTTATGTCACTGGTTGGGGACGCGTGGGAAAAGAGCGAGGCGGGTGGCTTCGATGCTTTGGAGGAGGAATTTTTGTGGGTGGGATTTAAGGAAGAGTTTTGTTTGGGGGTGAATGGACGGGTTTGTGATTGATGTGGGAGGATAATGTGTTTTAGAGGGGGAAGGAATATTTAAATTTGCTAGTTTTAAGTTACTTTCTTTGGGGATTGATGCACGATTATTGGGTTGTGTCGATGAGAAGGAAAGATTGAAATAAGAAATTTGTTCGCCCTTATTTTGGAAAAGAAAGGCATACATTTTTCATTATTACGCCCTTTTCGGTTTGCGATTTCGAGGCAAGTCATATTTCACCTAGCCGTAAATATGAAAAATAGGATTTTTGAAATATGTATGATGATAAATGGCTTTTATGGTATCGAAGCAAAATTTTTCCAGTATAAAGCTTTCAAAATACTAAATTTCCCTTTCCGAAAAAGATATCTTCATAATACTGAAAACTTGATTCCTCTCAAGTCGAGCTGCAAAGTCCGGCCGGTACAAACGAGCTACATTTCACCGAATCATTTAGCGGCGAATTTGGCTAGCCGCGCCGAAAATACCCCCGAATTCGTCACTTTTCCGAGAAGTCAAGGTGGAAATACCTTCCGCAACCACAGAAGTTAGCTCTTAATATATCCCGTGCCTCCGCTCCTCGGAAGCGAATATTTGTTTCATTAATTAGTCTTGGCTCTCCGCAAAAAGCTCGCCTCTCGCGTCCCTCGGCAGCGCCGATGAATCAGCGAAAAACTCGCTCCATACGCTCGAAATTTACTGCGCCCGTGGAAGCGGAAAATAAAGGGAGAAAGAGTGAAAACGTAAAAATGCTTCCTTTATCTCTGGCCGGAAATGGATTCTGTCGGAGGATTATTTTTACTTTTGCAGGAACCCCCGCGCCGAAGTAGGTCACGCCGCGAAGAGCTTCCAATTTTTGCAAAAACTTAGGAATTTATGCTCCCGCGAGTTGCTTTTCTCCATTTTTATGCGCCGAGCTCGAACGGAATTATTTTTCGAAAAAGCGCGCCAGCTACCGTGGGGGAATGATTCATTCGATTTTGGGGAAAAATTCTCGTGCAGAAAAGTTCGAGTAAGTGCACTTGGCAATAAAAGCGCAGACGAGTGCTCGTGTAAATTTGTATACGAGTCGCTTGGATTTAATTGCTTTTACACTGGCTGAAATGTAAAGTTGAACTTTGTACGCGGAAGCGCAAAGGCAGCGAGTCTCGTGCTCTAAATTAATTAATCCTTGATGCGCGCTTGATACATGCATACGTTATATTCATTTTAAAATGTATAAGCGCCACAGCTCTGCGGAGCATTCATTAATTATCCCGGCAATATTAGTCACTCGCGTGTGTTTTAATACATACTCACTCAAAAGTTCTCAATAATTCACCAGGCGAATCATCGACCAGAAGTTGGCGAAATGCTTACCTGAAACAAAAAAGAAACATTCTTTCAATAATTGACCAACAAAAACAGCACAATTCATTAACCCACTCTACCCATCAACCTAATAACTATCCGCACACTCATCCCTATCTCTCAAACCAATCCAAATCTCTCTCAGCACTCAGCTAACCAACGCGCATAACATTCCAGCAGGCAAGCTCTAAAAAAAAAACCAACTAAAAAAACCAAGCCCATACGTATCGCCAAGCCAAGCACGCCGAAGGGATTCACCTCGAACGTTTAAAGTTCCCGGCCTCGTGCTTTGTATATATGTGGGAAAACGAGTTGGGAGCGCTTACGCGAACAATTATGAGGCTTCGCTCTCTCTCTCCCCAGTCGTAATGTTTTCGTTCGCGCTAGCTACAGGGGGATAAGCGCGCACGTTGAAATGAAACGGCGGGATGCAGCTCTGTGTGAAAACACGGCTCTGCACGTGTCTAAGGATAATGGGCTTTTCCAGACGTTTGCGCGTGGATTTTTGTGGTGAAGTGGAGGGAAGCGTTGAGCTGCGGGGTGAAATGTGTATTATGCGATAAAATGTGTGTGTATTTGCGTGCAATTTTGATTGTGTCTTTGAGGCTGGTTATTAGTTTTGTTTCTTAAAGAGAATACGTAGAAGTGCGTACGACAAACGTATAAGTAAAGTGTACTCATACCGGTTAGTCTAATCATTTCCTACGGTTATACCATTTGAAAATAATTTGTTTACATCAGATTGAAAAGTATCTTATAACGTGACAAACCGCCTCACTCCGGCTACTCCGCGTAATTATCCCTTTTAACGATCGGCATTCAGAAATAGCCGAACCATCAGATCCAACTCTATTTACAAACACTCTCAAAGCAAAGCAGCCGGAGATCATGATTTATCCTCTCGCGTGATGCATCTTCTCCCTTGCTTGCGCGGCTGCTTTCCCAACCCTAATCAATTTGGCTCGATCAGCCGGCAGGCCAGCTTTGACGGCATTAACGACATTAAGAGCACATTCCGGCCTTACATACGCGGTATCCGGCAAAACCGCGCGCGCTCGAATCCAGCCGCGAGATTTTAATTAGCCAATTATTATAAGGAGGGAGCCTCGAGATATGGGATATCGCGCGCTACTCGCTTGAGACAGAAAACGAGTCTCGTTCGCCTCGTGGGTATATATAGTGACGTTATCGCGGAGCTTCCTGAAGTCGATCGAGCTACACTGATTTTCGAGCTTTATGCTGTTGACGGACTCGTCGTCGGCTCGCGGGCTAATTGGAATCCTCGATTTGCGCGCGCAATTAAATTGAGTATTACCAAAGAATGCCAATCGCATAAATATTTTTCTTTGAATAAGTGCATATCCAGATAGTTCTGATGCGACTCATCAAAGTCCTAACAGAGGAAACTTCGAGCCGCTTTCTTCCGGCTTACCGAGCCGCGAGCTAACTCGATTTATCCTCCGATCTTCGCGGCGGGATTAATTCAATTTCTGATCTGGCTCGCTTCCTGCGCCGCAGCAAACAATCGCCTAACCCTAAAGCCCCTTCCAATACTCCCAGGAGCTAGACATCGTCCCCGAACGAAGCCAAAGCCCCGGAGCGATCATCCAGCTTCGCGATAAAATTGTCAAGCCAACGAGCGCGCCGGACGACAGCAGCCCAGCGCGCGGGCAAAGACAGCCGGACAGCGCAAAAGCAAGTTCCGGCGTACGCCGTCAGGTCTGTATGCGTCCACGACGGAAGCTGTAGTCGAGACAAAAGGAAATTTCTTTAATTAATCTCGGCCGTTAGCGGAGATTTATGGAGGATAGCCACTCCGCGAGTAGCGAAGGTAGAACGCGCGCGATTAATTGAGGAGATTCGAACGAGTGGACTTTTCTTGGTTACTTTCCGGGGGAAAAGCGCGCTTTATGGATTGCTTTGCTTTTTTCCTTTGTCATTAGCGGCCGATTCGCGCTAGGCAAGCTCTCTCAGGTGTGAGAGAGGAGAATGTTTAATGAGGCGGCATTAGCGGGAGAGCGGTTTTCTCATGAGAGGCAGTTATACCGGTAATGCCGGCGCGCTTGAATTCGTTTGGATTCATGTAAACTCGTGCATTAGTGTAATTTTACATGCCGTTTTGGATTTTGCCTCTTGTTAGCCTGAGCAGCTGTATAATGCGGAATTTATTACGACATTATTCTAAAGTTAGAATTGCAATTTGTATAGGGTAAAGCCGGTGCGCTGGTAATGTTAATTGTTCGGCGCGAATTAACGCTTGGGAATTTATATTTTTAATTTCAGGCAATTACGAGCGGTAGCAGCGCTGAAACATTATTAATTAGCTGATATTTTTCCCATTTGAAACTACACGGTAATCAATCTCTCCGAAGCACTCCAAAAACAGCGTAGATAAGTGTAAAACAGAACGAACAATCAACGATACCAACTAAACCCAAAGATCCACTACACCAAAGCATCAACACACAGCCAAGATCAAAACTTGCACCACTTCAATAAAATTCGACAGCCCGCTGCTTCTATACACACACACGACGTCGTTTAATTAAACAACCTTTGCCATTGCGCTCTTAAACACGAAGCGCTCCCAGAGGCGCGCGCGGCACGAGGAAATTTGAATAACCCGCGCCGCGCTCGGCGAATACTCAATTTTCACGGAATCCCGACGATAATGAACTTTGTCGTCGTAGTCGCGCGCTGCGTGCCTCGCACTCGGCCCGAAAACGAGCTAGGCTTCTCTCACTCGACGTGCCTTAGTGTGTGTGTATATATATTGCGCAACTCGCGCGGGAAAACCGCAGCTTCGCCGATATGCTTGGTGTATATGTGCGAGCTGCACTACAAAGCGGGCGTGTATAACGAGATTCGCGGCCGCTGTGAGTGTGTATAACGAGGGGAACGGCATATTTCATTAATGAAGCGACGGCTTTTGGGGGTTGGGTGATGGAGATTTTGTTAATTTTTTTATGTGGGAGAAGGGATGGGGAGTGAGGCTGGGAGGCGAGGGTGGAGAGATAAGTTTGTTTGTGGATAAGGGGTGAGTGGATGATTTTGGGCTTATTTTTGGTTAAGGCTGATGGATTGTAAGTTCAAATTTTAGGGTAGGTGTTAGTATTGATAAAATTAAGAATTATCTATTTATGATGAAAAATAATTTTTATAAGGAGTAAATTTTAAAATATTACGAACTTCACTCTTTATCAAGAGTAAATTTCGGAAGAGGAAAATATTTTTCTTTATTAAGAGTCAATTTTCTTTATAGAAGTAAATTTTGACATACATTTACTCTTTAAATTTTAGAAATGATTGTAAATTATTTATAGTAAAAACTATGTAATAACGTATAAATAAGGTAATCTATATAATAAGTATAAACGAGGTACTTATACATCAAAATTTAACACATCCGACACATGTTACAATAAAAAATAATTAATAAACTAAGTTTCCCATGGCACCAGAGGACACAATCCTCATCTCCACCTTCTCCATTCTTCAATAACACCAATGAACAAACTCCCGCAACAATATTTAAATCCATAACCACCAACCTCAAATCCAGCATCACTAATAATTGCCAATAGTTCATCGAGCTCCGCGTCGCTTTCTGCATTGGCAATCACCAGCCATCCAATTTTAAAATTCCTCTATATACCGCTCTATCATAAACCAATCCCATACTCCCAATACACCAGCGCCGCGCCATAAAAACAACCTTTCCATTTTCATTTCTCCCTTCACTGCGCCCATAATTTTTCCATACCGCAGCTCCGCAAACTTATACACACACACAGCCCATTCGCTTTAACTCAAACCCAAGCCAAAAAAGAATCATGCAGCCTTCGCTAAAATCGGCGCAGTTCCGCTTATCTCTCATCGATAGATTATAATAAAGCACGGCGCGGCCGGCGACGCAAAGCCGGCTTTTCTATATAACCGACTCTCCGCGCGCGCGCGGGAGAAACAAAAGGCCCGGCGCGCATAAGCGAAAAGTAGTTACGCGCGATTCCACAATGAGATAGAGACTCTCTCTCCTAGGCTAGTTTCTTATGCAACGTCGCAGCGACGCCGCGTTATGCTGTCTTTGGAAAAATGAGGCCCGCACACACGCGGGCTACGTTGAAAGGACGGATAAACGTTTGCAATTGTGCGGCTCGCGAGTCTGTATATTTATACAGAGGCAAGCGTGTGTTTGTAAATGTGTGTATATTTCTGTAAGAGTATATGCGTGTAAGCGAATGTTTGAGCATGAATACGAGAATGGACGAATATCAGTGGAAACGTGCAGACGAGTGAGCATGTACATGTGCGCGCACGTGGATACGCATGATTTTGCGTTTGAGCGCATGTGCGTGTGTGTACACGCATACGTTAAAGTATATTGGGTAGAGCATCTCGCATCGCTGATGATATAGCCGTGCGCCGACGAGGCGGGAGTTCATTGCTCTTGAGGTGCGAGCGAGACGGAGAGAAGAAGAAGAAGAAGCAGAAGAAGAAGGAGACGAAGAAGAAGAAGAGGAGGATAGAGAGAGCAGAGAGAGAGAGAGAGAGAGAAGGTGAAAAAGAGAAAGGGAAGAAGAGGGAAATGGAGAGGCGAATCAGGGTGGAGAGATAGATGGAATAAGGAGGAGAGAGCGGCGGGAGAAGGACGAAGAAGAAGAGGCTGAAGGGGAAAGGAATGGGAGGTATATTGATGAAGTACATGCGAAAAAGATATTATCCTCTTGCGGTCAGGGGAGCTTCTTCTTCCCTCTCTTTCTCTTCTTGCTTCAAAATTCAGCGGAATTGCATTCGACTCGCGTGCAGGAATGAAGATTTCGGAGCTCAGCGGACTTTTTGCCATCGAGCTCTGAGCTTGCCGGTTGAATCGTCATGAGATTTTTGGTAACTATATCGGTAACGTCCATTGATATAACGCTACGAAATGAAAAGATTGTTTTGCTGCGAATATACAATTTGAAGAGCACTGCGAAACCATTATTCCCAAGCGCTGTTCATTTTTCCATGTACCGTAGTAAAACCACAGGGAAACACAACCTTAATCAAGCAAAAGCAAAAACAAAAAGGAACGCGAAACACAGACGGAGGAGGTAAAACAGAAATTACAGTTTACATTTTCCGCTGCGGAAACTCCTCCGCTACGCCCGCCCAGCAAAGATCCGGAACTCGCATCCCGCAAGGAAGATTGAAAGAAAATCTATACCCAGGTAAAGAAAAAAGGCACCCTATCCGTACATCAAGAAGAAAGGAGGAACGATATATATACACATCTCTATATAGGAGGAGAGCGCGCTTTATTTTTGCTTGCTCGGCTGCTCGCGCTCGGAAAGAGAAAGGGAAAGAAGGCACGGAAAAGTTATATTACGGAAGGGGATTGCGGCGCTCTCTCGGTATTACCGCACAGCCGGCTCGAGAGCGGCATAACTCTTAATAATTCACACGCGACGCGGGAGCGAGAGAGAGAGAGAGAGAAGCTCTGATACGGCCGATAGATCGTTCCTCATGAGTGCGAACAAAGCGCAGAATGAGGAAGAAAGCGGCACAGCGAGGAATAGCGAGCTGGTTCTCCTTTTTATTTTACGCCGAGAGCTTATCTCTCTATCCGTTTTTGTGCGATTTGTTGGGAGCGTTTGTCTTGTGTTTGGTCAGTTGACGGTGTGTCGCTCGGTGCTTCTATGTCGGGTTATATTTTGAGCTTGCGGATTTATCGAGTTTGATATAGCTTCGATAATTGTTAATATAGATGTCATTTTACGAATGATATGATCGAACTATAGTGACAATTTACATCTAATTGATTATTTTAAAAAATCTATATATATGGGGAATAGCCTCAAGCATTTACAAAATATGACCCCCGCTACTGACATTTACAAGAACATCCCTTTTTTGCTGGTGCATTTGGCTGGTTAAAAAAAAAACGATTTTCACCAATACTTTACACGATCAAGAACTAAATCCTGTACAAAGCTAATTCACAATTTAACGAACATTTCCCTAGTCCATTTGTCGAGGCAGTTCAACGCTCTTTATTTTCTTCTGTTTGCGCTCGCCCGACGCCTTCTTCGTTTTCTCTCTCCCGGGGCCTCTTCTAGCTTTCTTTGCTTTTCTCTGTCCACGGCGTTCGCGGAATCAGCAATCCAGCTAGAAAACGTTCCTTTGCACTTCAGCAAGCTAGGTACCCCCCCCCCCCTTTATGCTTTATGTTTACCGAGGATAACAGTTACATTGACGTTCATGGGCTCTCTGTCAGCTCTCCACTGTTCTCTCTTCATTTCCTCGCTCTTTCTATAAGCCACTTCGCGCGCGAACGATTTCAAAGAAGAAAAGCAGCTTTCATTCGAAAAGTCAGTCTATAAAGCTAAAAGAAAAATTATCGTCAGCAATTAAAATGCTTTGTTAAATATTCAAATAAGCGAGCTCTTCTAGTCAACATCACTAAACGCAACAAAGCCACTTTCCCAGCCCGACAACAAAGCGAAATTCCAATCGACCAAATCGCTCGAAATTAATAATCCCCTCCTCGCCTCTCTACCTTTTATCATTTCCCAGCGGCTTCTCGGAAAGCCCTCTCCCTGCGCCTTGCAATCTCGAACTCAAAATCAACGTATACATGTTTTCTAATGCCGGCTTTTCCGAGAAGCATTTCTGCTCGCGCGCTTGCGCCGGAGAAGAAAAAAGCAACGAGGAGCAAAGCAACGGCCCGAGGAGCGCGCGTCGGCATTTGCATCGCGCGCGGGCTTAGCTCTGCTCTCCGGGCGCGCACAAAAGAAAGCATAGCGCGAGCCGAGCGCGCGCGAGCTGCGTTACGTAAGTGCACGCGCCGAGGAGCAAAAGAAGAAGAACGAGAAAGAGAGAGAGAGATGAAGAAAAAAGAAGGTAGGGGGGAGAGAGAGAGGAGGAAAACGACAAACGTTATAATTATAGACGCGGAAAATCGAGGCGATAAATTAAGATCGGTAGAGGCAGTTAGCTGCGCGCAGGCCCATAAAGCGCGATAAATCACTTCCGCGCGGTCCGCGAGCGCGCGAAATCGGGGAAAGAGCGAGAGATCCTGCTCTATCTCGCTCTTACTTGGTCTTGGCTCTCCCGGCGTGTATACGCGTGTATATACAGCGCGGGAGAGCTGGACACGGGTGCAATGTACCTGGATGAGTCACCGCGAGTAGCGCGATAAATGCGAGCGTGCGCGCAGCAGCCGGCGATCGCTATTATATATATACGAGAAGAGAGAGAGAGAGAGATTCTGTGTGCCGGGAATAAATTTATTAAATTTAATTAAGTATTTTAAGAACGAGTGGGTATATATATGAGTGGCCGTGTGCGCTTGAGAGTCGTTGAGCGTTCGTTCACCCGGTGATTTTATCGGTATTGATTAGAACTGATCCCGGGATAGAAGTAGTAATTATTTATTGTTTATTTATATATGCCTATAGTCCCGCTATCAATTATCACTTTAACGAACATGAACGCTTATCAACAGGCCCCTGCTTTTAAGCAAGCCTATACTATACCCGCCTCGAGCCTAAACTCCTATATATATAACTATGCGAATTTTCACTCCTCTCCTCTTTAAATCGACAGTCACGGTACACGCAACGCCGAGAGTGTGTATACATATATAGAAAAACGATTCTGCACGCGAGGGACCATTCACAGACACACTTACACATAAACACACACACACACACACTGCAGCGGAGAAGTACACTCGTCGTTTTTGCGCGTATTCCGTGTGCGGCGAAGGCGCCGGCATAAAGGAGTGCGCCAAGATAGGTAGGGAAAGGGAGCCGCGAGTCGGGAGATGAGAGATAAAAATCCAATCATTTCGGCCGGTTTTGCATCGCGGCGGGTGAGAGCGCCGGTGCGCGCGCGCAAGCGGCTTTAATGGAATACGGCGCGTCACTTTTTGCGCCGGCAGTATATACACGCCGACGCGTTAATAAGCCGCTGTTACAGCGCGCCTAACCGAGGAGCGACTATTGTGCTGACTGACTGCGCGGAGCTTAGGTTTTGAGATGCGAGGAGTGCTGATCATTATAGA
The DNA here is from genome assembly GCA_900480035.1 of Eupelmus urozonus. Classification (NCBI taxonomy): domain Eukaryota; kingdom Metazoa; phylum Arthropoda; class Insecta; order Hymenoptera; family Eupelmidae; genus Eupelmus; species Eupelmus urozonus. The sequence goes on along the minus strand of UELX01000246.1, from coordinate 10,674 downwards.
GTCTATTGCATATGTCCATCTGTAAGACTAACTCACTAACGAATTAACGACCTGGTAACGATGGTGACAAAATAAAATGTTTCTACTTATTCCAGACGCTCCAGCTAGCACACAAAGCTCACTCTCGATTCGCTAGCCAAGAAACCGATCGCTCGTGACGATCCTCACGCGCAATCGACTCTTATACCGTCCCGCATTTCCGTTTATAATCCCCGCTTGTCTTTAAATAGCCTCCCCCCACTCAACACCCACACCGAGCGTCCAGCCACCTTACTCAGGCACGTCGCGTACTCGCGCTCGCCTCGCGACTACTTAAACTCGGTTACGCAACGGGCTCCTGCGCGCATCCCCCTTCAATTTAGTTTACTTTCGTCGGCGCGCGAACTTGCGCGGCTCGTCGATAGGCCGGCCACGTAGCGTGACCGTGGCAGTGAACCAGCCGGCGAACTTTCACGCACAGAGCGCCGGCCTTCTGCGGCCGCTAGAGAGCGAGGGGACGACACAAAGGAGGACGAGATCGGACGATTGCATTGTTGCCTAGAGTACTAGTGCAAACGTGGCTTAGGCAGAGAGAGAGAGAGAGAGAGCTGTTTTTGCGTTGGATGGTGGAGTGAGGCTTTTTATGGCTGCTCGTAAAAGATCGCGAGGTTTGTAGGCTGGTCTAGGCGCTTTTGTGCGCGGGAGGATGGAGAGTGATGTTTATTGATTTTTTCGCGGTAGGCGATTGTTGGCTGGGTGAGAAATTTTTCCGGTTTGAGGATGGGTTGCGGCTGCTCTGGAGTGCATTGATTTAGAGGATCTTGGGGGATTCTGGTTATTACCGGTTTTTACGGTCTTGTTTAAAGTCATATTACGTGATTTGTTTTATAACTGAAAGCTGCAGGATTGCTCGTTTGCTTAATGCTAACAAAAGGAAATTAAAACCATCTCTTAAACTACAGCTCGAAAAGACCCATTCAATTCTAAGCTTGAAACAAAAAAACACAATTCACACTTCAACAAAAAGAAACCGCACACATCCTCCAAAACCACATCTACAAGTCTGCTCTCTCAACTGCGGGGGCGCACAGAGCAGCAGCTCGCGATCACCGGATCAACAAATTAAACCTCCACACGCAGCCATGCATAATTCAACGGCAAACAATTACTCTTTGGCAATTAACGAGCTCTATTCGCAGCTACGTATGCGCGCTGCACAAACGCGCGCGCCTCTCGATCTAATATCGAGAAGATAAACACGCGAAGCACATAACGAGGAATCCAAAGAGCGGCCTTCCGCGTTTAAACTTGCGCGCCTTTTAGAGCCCCGGCGAACGTTACCCCGGCGCGTTTATATAGGCATACGCCATAGAGATTATGGAATTCATATACACGCTTGGGAAACGATTAATCGGCGAGCGCGTGTATGCAGTGAAGCCAGCGAGGCGCGACGCGCAACTATGTATGTACATTCTGCCGGGGCTTTTTTATTTTGGTTTGATTGCAGCTGGTTAATTCCGTGCTGAGTGTGTATATGTGAGGATGAGAGCAGGAGGTAGATCGTTAAAGGGTCTTTTTAGGATGTGATTTGCAAGAATGCTGGTAATTAGTATCGTTCAGAGGAAAATATTTATGGTACGATTATACCTACGAGGTTGGTGTGTGAGACCGTAATTAATCTGGGATGAGCTGGGATTTCGTAATTTGATAATGTTGAAGTTTAGAGGGTTTTGTTGGGTTAAGATAGAAGGATATTTAAACTAATTGAAAAGAGTCGTAAGTTACGTGGATAGATTTTATGGATGCATTTATCATAAGCTTTAAAATGATAAAGTGTAATTTCATATTTGCTTACATATCTTTGGAAACTATAAGAACGTTTAATTATTCCCAACGAGCATCCTTAAATGGAAATCTCTTTCGTTCTTTCCTCTTACCGATGTACACCTCTAACTCACCACGACTCACAAATTTCCTAGACCCAAAATCATCCCAAAAATCGGCGCTTAAATTTCGGCAGAGCCTTGACCACCCAGCCACCTTTGAAATTTAAAACCAAATCCAAAAAAGAAAAGAGGAAAAAAGTGTATAGCTGCGAAACGATCGAAGCCGATCACGGCGAATGTATAATTTGCGAAAACGAGATCGCAAACTAGCGATTTCTCGCGCGGCAGCGCGCAGCGAGAGTAGACTAAAAGGAAAAAGTAGGTCTTACGCTCAAGGTTTCCCCACGAGCAGACGGTTCAATGGATGCGAGCCGATGTGTATGACCTACGTTAAAGTGGAAGCCGACGAAAAGTAGACTTGGGAATTATTTAGGTGATTTCGACAGTACGATCAGCCGCTGTTTTCTCTTTAAATTGATAGCTTAGAATGGTAAATTGTGTGATTTATTATTGGACGTAGTTTTTCGATTTCTATCGGGATGTCGATTTCAAGTCGAACTATGTCTAGAGAAGTTTGTGCCAGTTTTATGGTCATTGTTAGTTGATAACAGCTTTCGTCGATTTCAATTTAAAACTTAGATTGCCCGACCTATCGATTTTCGCCGGCCTACAAGAGCACCAGGCAACTTTTAACTATCATATTTCAATCAAGATCTGAAACTTAGTAACACCGCCGATAAACAACACATTATTTACATTACCCAACAGCACAACCCTAAACTCATTATCCCAACAACCCAACCTAAAACTCTCCCAAAGAAAACACAGCCCCACCAAGCTCCGCCTTCAAAAAACACCTTCCCAAAATTCCTCCCCACCCTCGCCTCCCCATAAATTTCACCCACTCCGAAAATAGCCTCGAAAAACAAGTGTCCCCGTAAGTCATCACTCTTTCTCCCCCCTCCGGCCTATCCTCCTCCTCTCTCTAGTCGTAGAAAATAGCTCTGAGCGAGCGAGCGCGCTGCACTGCGGAGAGATCGTTAACCCCCCGCGGAATCGCGCGAACAATGCGCTCAGGAATAGAGCGCGCGCCCAGGCGGATATATACCGGCTCGGTGAGACACCGAGAGAGCGCGGTCATTATGATTCGCGGCGCGCGAGGAGAGCGAGCCTTTAATAATACACAGGTGCGCGGGGGGCTGGCTGGAAGCGGCGAGCTATCTGGGAGAGATCGAAACGGAATGGTGGTGGAGAGGAGAGGAGGATGCTGGGAGATGAGCTGGAGGTTGGATGGGTGGTGAGGTTGGGGTGGTTGATGACTGCTGTGTGGTTTTTAGGTTTGGGTGGCGGAGGGTTATTGAGATGTTTTGATTAGTGGGAGGGTTTGGGTGGGTTTGTTGTTAGTTTTTTTGTTTAGTGGGGAATGGTTTAATAATTTAGTGTGAATAGAATTATGAATGATGTGGATATTTTCCTATTATTGTAGGATAGTTAAATAGTAGGATGTTTTCATCGTGTCCGGGGTTCACTACGAAATTCATATAGCATTTTTAATTACTTTAATTTAAAATGCACTAGATATTCTTTCGTGTTTAATACCTCTTTGTAGTGGATATTTAATTTTCTGTACCTTAGTTAAAGAAAAAAAATTACTATACTGCTAATTGCTCGTTCAATTTCATATAATAAATGTACTGAAAACAAAAGTTTTGATACGTACGTTAAATGCATATTGACATACAATTACGTTATATTTAAACAACATTACATTTTTAATATTTACATTCAATCAAATGTAACTTTGCATTACCCTTAATGTAACATATATTAGTTTACTGTAATGTACATATTGAAAATTTTGCTTTCAACAGATTTCCATAACTTATTATGTAAATACTTTAGACATTAAATACTAACAAATTTTTTATTCACTAATTGAAAAGAATCAACCCGCTTTTCGCAGTAATATTTAGCATCACTACAAAAATTAATAAAAAAGCCTCAAAAATTTTCACTTCAAGCCTTATCATTCCACCATAAAACTTAATCAATCTAAACTTTGCAAACAATTTCTCGACGTTGCAAATCCAAAGCTCATCACGACGAGCACTTCGCCAGTCCTCAAAGCCACAAGAGCGCAGGCAAAGTCAGCCAGCCTCGGAGAAATGCTAGGCGTATCAGATTCTCTCGCTCTCTGCGAAGAAAGCTCGCTGAGATACAGCCATTCCCAGCTGGCGCGAGAGAAGAAAAAGGGAAGACTGCGAAATGCGCGAGAGGAATGATGAATGATAAACGTCAGGGAGGGCTGCTTCGCGGAGCTCGTGAAAAAATGCGCGTGCACATAATGCGCTCGCGCGCGCGCCCGCTGGGGGGAATGAAAAGGTGGCAAAAAGGAGGAGAGAGCGAGCCTCCTCGCGCCGGCAAATGACGGATGTAAGACGCCAGGCTCTGATGGAAAAAAATTCATACGCCGAGAGTATTCAATGCAAGGGCTCACTTGATGGAGGAGACTGCTATTTCGTAATTACTGTTTGTTTCGTTCTTTTTTTATTTTGAGGGCTACGCTTGTCGAGGTGTGAAATGAGATGGACTTTTCAGAATCAGGAGATGAAAAGGGATTATTTTTAGCTGAGATATGGAAAAAGTTAGTGGTTAAACAAATTTTTTATTCTACTTATGCCACAGTAGGTGTTGAAGAAATCATGTAATTTTGTTTTGATTGATCTATATCGATAGAAAGAAGAGTAATCACTGCCTACTGGTGAATTTTTAAAACCTCAAATACACCATCTCATAGAGCCTTCCGAACGAAATGACAATATCCATAATTGAATATTAAAATAACATACACGTACACATATACCCACCCACACATACACACCCTGTACTTATAAAACATTCACAGAAGTAACAATTAAAATTCAGATTAAAACTCGCCCTCGCTCGCGTCAAATAAACTCCTAATTATGATTAATCATCCAGCAATTAGACGTTCATTACACCTCGCGCGGCCGCTCGCAAAAATCCGCTCCATCAACGTGCGCACTTAACGCACGCGCTGCCACTTAATGTCGGCGGCGCATACATTATGCACACACAGGGCGCAGAGAAAGAGAAAGCTCGCTCATTGTGTTATTGGGCCGATTGGGCAACGCTCGATACGGCGCTAATTGCGGCTTATAAATTCGGGAGCGCTTTGTATTGTAATGACGCCGGCTGGTATATAGGCGCGGGTGCGCCGTTTTTCCGCGATTCGCCTCTTGTTTTGCGGAATTCGACGCGAGCACAATTGAACGGTACAAGAGGGGCGGGCCCCGGCGTTGATAGACGAGGCTGGATTCCTGGCGACGCGCGGTGGGCTAAGTTTCCACGAGGTATTCCTGGGTGGGGATCAGATGGATTGTGGGAGATTTAGTGGATTAAACGATGGATTACGTTGCGAAACGCGTTTGTTTGTAAATGTGTGAAGTGTAATTGGTCGTTTTTGGTCTTTGCTGGGGGGAACGGGGAAAAATTCCATAATTTAATGAGGCTTTTATCTTAATGGCGCCGCTCAGAAAAGCATATCAGATCGAACTATATTTTTGTTGGGGGAAAAATCAGATGGCTTATGGATATTGGGGCTGATCAGAAAAGTTCAGATTTTTTGAATGTCCTAGTTTTATCAGATAACGGTTGGGTTGAGGATATAGGCGCAAGGTTGAAAATTATTCCGAGTCTAATTGAACATTTTTCGCGATTTAATCGGTGCTGAATACCTTTTTCAGTCATAAATTTCTTTATTAGAAGTAGGCCGTTATTGCAGCCTAATAGCGTAATTAGCCGTGGGCTTCATAGCTCCAATTAAACTTTTTCTGTGATAAGATACACGTTATACATTAAATTAAAAGATTGTCCGTACGATACTACATCAATGATACTTTTAACTTTCCCACATATCCCAAGTAAAATAGAAAACAGAAAGAACAACTCAATTACTTCCACACTCACCAAATTTAACCCACTAACAAAAATCCCCTGTAAAAATCAAAAACCCTCTGGCAAACTCCAATCTTCACAACAGAAACCAATCGCACTCTAAAACTCCTAAAAAGAAACTCTCCCCCTTAAATCAACGACTCCCTTTGCAGCCTCTCCCCAAACTTTAGCATCGGCCATTAAAACTCGAGAGTCGTATAACACGAGGCCCACGAGAGAGCCGAAGCGTCGCGAAAAACGGCCGAACTGGCGCGCTTTTATCGCGAGGCGCGAACGTTCGCCTCGCGCATAAATCACATATACGCGCCATGTGTGTATATGTGCATGCTGCGTCCTTGCCCGAAGGCCGAGCGCTCGCGAGCCGCGATGATTAATTTATTGGTGGTCTGACGGTATGCGAGGGACGCTGTTGTGACTGCTGGGAGTCTGTTGTGATGTTGATGTGTGGATGGGGATGGGGTGAGTGGTTGAGGAAGTTTGACGTGGGATGTCGGGGTGATGGGGTGGGTGTAGGGTGTGGGTTTGAGTTGGGGTTTTCAACAATGGACTGATGGGTGAGATTTTACTGGGATTTATTGTGTTAAAGTATATGGGGGTTATTTCATCGCTGGGTTTGGATAAGTAATGATTTTTATTGAAATTTCAACAATATTATTCAATTTTTTAGTTGGTTTGATTACCGAATATATATAAAAAATAGTTGTAATTTCTATATTATACGATATGCAAAACTTTCCAGAATATAAATTTTCAAACTATTCTTCTATTATTCAACGCAAAGCCAATCTTATAATTATGTTTATTCAGAAAACTTCTTAAAAAGCAGTACAAGTGTTTTTTCATTCATCCTTTGTAGAACAGCACTTGGGTGAAAGCTTATAAAAACCTCGTTATCGGCGGCTGTCTAACAAGACAGCGAACGCAATGCCGTAACAAGCGGATCCTAGTATCCACTCATAGTTACGTGAATTACATCATTTTCTCCTAGACATTTTATTTTATTAGTCAAGTTGAGTTTCTTACGCTATTTTCTGCGATTTACTTATATAATGCGTCTGCGCGCCATTAGAAAACCATGGCTTTTTTGCACAGAGTGCGAATTCACTCTAGTTGCGTAATCTCTGTTTTCACTCATGGCAAAAGTGAAATCGTCGTGGAAAATGAATTTATTCTATAAAAAGTGATGTAAACGTTTAATTTGGGTTTATGTTCGTGAATGACAATATTCCGTTGCTCGATATTTAAATTTAGAGCCTGATTTATACCGGAAAGAGAGAGTGTATCGACGTATATATTATATTAAATTGTATGGAAAGGAAAGCAGTGAAAATGTTTGTAGAACGAAGTTGTGGAGCAGGTACAGCTACGCAAATGCGGAAAACTTCAGCAATATCGATCGAAATGTAATAAATCGGCCAATTAATATTATTTCATGCTAATTGCAATGAAGTAAACAATTTACGTCATGTACCATTACATGTTTAGCTCTGGGCGGCTGTTCCAATAACATTTTATTAGATTGAAATGGAATATAAGCACGTAACTTAGTTATGAATTTATTGCTCAAGGATTAAATTGTTGTTTTTTCAATGCATTTGTTAGTGAATGCAACTAGAATATTGGCTTGATATATCGTCTCACTTTCCATGAAATTATCAGTTTTGCAGAAGTAATTTTATATTCAAGAACATTGTCACAATGCGTAACTAACTCAATGAAAAAGATAAAAGAAGAACATAATTAAAAACAAATGCAATAAAACATTCATTATCCAGCATAAAATAATATGTCCTTACTAAATTCTAACTCTCCTTCTCTCGTATCTCAAACCTCACAAAATTCAAAAGGTCATTTTTCAAATTCGCAAACGTCTTCGCACGACAAGCCAACAAATGCATAAGACTCGTCGTGTCCAAAACGCGTGCGAACCGCAGCAGTGGCACAGTTTCAGGAATTTCATTAACTCGCGTGCGAGCGCACGGCTAAACTACCTGACGAATTCCCTGCCGCACTTTGCAATCCGGAACAAAAGCTAAAGTGCCGGCAAATAAACTCGGTATAAATCCGCGTAGGCTGGACGAGAGAGAGTCGAGATGACTCGCATGCCGGCTGATAAACTATGCATAACGGAAAAGTGTCTTTGATTCTGGCGGAATGCTTGGGCTTTTATTTTTAGTTGGGTGATTATAATTGTTGCATTGTGCGAATTCTTGTTGTTCTATGGTGATGAAAGTTTGATGAATTTTTATTTTTAAATATGCATTATCGGGTTGTATTTAATAGTGAAGAGAGCTTCGACGGCTCATTTATTTTTAAAAGCCATTACGAATTGGGCGAAAGATTAAATATTCTCCGAATAAGAAGAGTAGCTGGATAGTGGTAACTAGATTGCCCTAATGCTTTTAGTGTTTAGTTAGAATTAGTTTCTAACTAAATTTTTAATATTAAAGTTTATAAAAATAAATTTCACAAGAAATACAGAATTTTTTAAAAAGTATCGATGTTTTTCTGTTCAAAAAATAGGAATATTTAGATTAGAATGAAAGTATCTTATCTACTTTTTTTTACTTAGAAAATGGGTTATCTAAAAATAAGAAATAAATGACATAGGGCTTTAAATTTTTATATGTGACTAATTTTATCATATCAGAAGTCTCAATTGAATAAATAATTTCTTTTACCAAAAATAAACATGTTTTATAAAGAAATATAAATTTAAACAAGAATTTGAGGGCGGATTTCTGATATCTAAAGATGAAATCCAGTACCATCAGTTAAATATTCTTTAAAAACCGTAAGCAAGCTCAGATACGTATATTATTGTTATATTTGCAATGCTACAATCAATATTTTTAACAAAACATTATGTAGTTTTTATCTGATAAAGAAGATTAATTTTATAAGCCCTTGTGAATAAATTATAAATACCAATCTTCATTTTAAAGTATCAAAAATCAACCCTCAAAGTTTCACTCAAATCCCTACTCCGAATACTGGTCCCTACTCGCCAATAACTTTACCAACAATCAATATCCTCTTTCAACGCCTGATCAAAACCATCCTCCTCACCCACCACCAACAAACCCCCCTCAAACCCCAACCCCCAACCCCCAAAAGCCAAACCAAAAAACCTTCACCCAAAACTCAACAACAAAAAAAAGACATCAAACCTTGCTTGATAACGACGCCCTGCGGGGGCACCTGCACTGGGCAGGCCTGCGTCTGCTGCAAGCTAGCCTGTCCGTTGTTGGCCGGATTGACGGCGCTGGGCAGCGTGCCCGGCGTCCCCGGCGGGGGCGAGGCGCTCGCGCTCCCAACGCTGCCCGGATCGTCGCTGAAGCCCTGGGCGCTGTTCTCCTCGGGGCCGTCGAAGAAGCTCAGGTTGAACTCGCTGCCCGCGTCGAAGCTTACCTCCGGGGTGAGGGTGTCGGGCGCAGGGGCGCTACCCAGGCCCGCGCTCAGCGACTGGTCGATCTTGAACACGTCCATCGTACGCGCTTGGATACATTCGCGCCTGTCCTAACTTTTCTCAAAGAGACGTTAAGTCAGGGTTCCTGTCTGCACTATTTTCTTTGCTTTGTTAGGATGGCTTTTTTTTTGTTTAACGCGCACTGGTGGCTTATTTTTTATCGGCGTCTTAGACACTGTGTCACTGGAGGGTTCGTTTATTTATTTTCACGCAAGGGGTAGAACACTTTGGATCACTGTGTAGGTATACTTTCAACCCATTCTCTCGTTGACGCGCGACATTAGTGCTCTCCTCGAGTGCTCTATAGGCCACTACTTGACTTTTCCCCGAGTTACGTCGCAGCGTCGACTGCTACAATCAACCTCCTCGGCAGCGGCTTCTTCGTCTTCCGCCTGGCGCTTTATCGCCAAGTCCATCGCTGGAACGAGATAATCAAAGCGAAACGAAAAATGAGAGAGAGGAGCGATAAATGATAAATAAAAAGGGGGACGGTTATCGGGCGGGAGAGTTGGAAGGAGTTTTTTCGGGAGGATGCGGGAAAGTGATGGCGTAATTGGGTATGGGGATTGAGTTTTTTGGTGGAAGGGTGATAATCGGTGAGTGAGGCTGGTTGAGATGATTTCTTGAGGTTTTTGGGTATGAAGTAATAAATAATTATGGTTGACGAAATAATAACGTGGATAGATGTATGGGTGAATTTTAAAGTGATATATAAAAAATTTTATTATCGTACTGTTTTTTGATTCACATGATTTTAATATTTATACTCTTATATTCATAAAGTACTAATTTTAAAATATTTTTTTTATTAATATTGTGAATTATTAATTAAGATTGTATATTTAGATTTATTGATAATGCAGAAATTATTTGAGGTAGGAAAAAATTACAAATGTGAATTTTTAGTTCACTAAATTTACTAACGTACAGTATGAAGTTCAAAGAAAAAACAAACTGTCAAATAAGTTAATATATATAAATTAATTTTGATTTTTCCAACCGAACATATTTTAATAAATTATTTTTCTATCATAAACTCAGAAAACCAATATTCCAGTCTTTTTTCCTAACACATCTCATTGAGTGTAATCAAGAAATCGTTCGTCGTAAGGAAACTAACTAAGCTCCCTTTATCCAAAAAACTGCATACCGTTCGCCTAAAAACTCATTTCACTAGATCGCCCGACGACGCGATCGACACTTCCCCAGCAACTCGGAAAAGAAACAGTGTCCCTTCGCGTCTCTTCCTCGCCGCGCTTGTTGCAAAAAGACGTAGCTCGTAAAAAAGAGTGGGCGAGGAGAGAGCAAGAGAGAAAGAGAGAGAGAGAGAGAGAGAGAGAGAGAGAGAGAGAGAGAGAGAGA